>OY744617.1:30392647-30418865 GCA_963556255.1 Allolobophora icterica
TGGTCTGTGTGTTTGGTTGCGTGTATCTTCTTGCATGTGTCTTTGGATATGTGCTGTTCATACTCCAGCTGAACTAACCTGGTGCGTGGAAAGCTGTCACTGCCAATAGTAACTTGATCGCAGGCCACAGGCAGCCAGGAATACCACCACCACCGCCAACTCCACCTGTGCCTCCTCGATCGCCAACAACACCGTCCACACTTTTCAGCGGGTTTCCTCGTCTTCTCTGACAACCCCTTTCGTTCGCCGACCAAGCGCTTAGAGGGTTGTCCGCTTGGTGCGCTGCCATTCTTCGCTGCCAGCGATGTCCTCCGCTTTCTCAGCCGACGCTGCACAATCTACTGAGCGACGAAGCGAAAGAAAGACTTGCAACGGCGCGCGACGTGTATACATCCGCGTCTTCGGTGCTTCGGTCTTTCGATGCCTGCGCTGTGGTCTGCTCAACGAATGAATGAGTGAATGAATGATGGAATGATCAATTGAGTTAATTATTGAACGAATGAATGAAATGAGTGAAAGAACGAATGAATGAATGAACGAACGAATGAACGAAGAAAGGAATGAACGATCGGTTGAACAAACACATGAATGCACGAACGAACGAACTAATGAATGAACGAAGGAACAAACGAACGAATGAAAGAATGAACAAACGAACGAACGAATCAACGAACGATTTAACAAATGAACGAACGAACGAATGAACGAACGAACGAATGAACAAACGAACGGACGAATGAAAAAACGAATGAACGAACGAATGAACGAACGAACGAACGAACGAACGAGCGAACGAATGAACGAACGAAGGAATGAAAGAACGAATGAACGAACGAACGAGCGAACGACAGAACGAACGTACAAATGGATCGTTTCTACGGCTGACGCTTTTAGTATAAAAGCGGGCGAGGCTTTTTAAAGCGACGTCGGATGGCAGGGCAGGCCAACTATGGACGGTTGGCTGCCATAAACATCACCACGACTGTTTTTGGCTGCGGAGGAGAAGGAGGAGGAGGAGGAGGAGGAGGAGGAGGAGGAGGATGCGGCTGCGGAAGAGAAGGAGGAGGAGGAAGAGGAGGAGGACGTGGCTGCGGACGAAAATTACTTGGATGGATATTGCTGAGTACTGACTGTAGTAAGGCGCGCAGTTATGGCTCAGGTATCCATTACGAGGCCATGAATGCGATGCTCCTAAAAACAGCAAGAAGGCTAAGTGCTTCGCTCGGCTCTCAGACACATCTTGTCTGTCTGTCTGTCTGTTTGTATGTGCGAACCTGTATCTCTTTCGCTGTCTGTCTGCGAGCATGTCTGTGTCTCTATCTGTATGTCTTTGTTTGTCTTTGTATGTCTTTATATCTGTCTGTATGCGTGAGATCGCCTGTCTGCTTGTATGCTTGTCTATGTTTGTGAGTCTATTTTAGCGAAATTCCGTCTGTATGTAAGTTTTTCTGAGTGTTCTCTTCCGTTCTCTGTGCAGACGTTCCTGTTTGAGTTTGTCTGGCTTCTACTGCCTTCCCCTTTCTTGTTCTTGTTCTTCATGTTCTTCTGGCTCTTGTTCTTTTTCTTGTTCTTGTTCTTCTTGTTCTTCTGGCTCTTGTTCTTTTTCTTGTTCTTGTTCTTGTTCATGTTGTTCTAGTTCTTCTTCGTTTCATTATTATTCCTATTCTTCTTTTTTTCTTTTTTCATCATCATCATCATCATCATCATCATCATCATCATCATCATCATCATCATCATCATCATCATCATCATCATCATCATCATCATCATCATCATCATCATCATCATCATCATCATCATCATCATCATCATCATCATCATCATCATCATCATCATCATCATCATCATCATCATCATCAACAACAACAACACCACCACCACCACCATCATCATCGTCGTCGTCGTCGTCGTCGTCGTCATCATCATCATCATCTTCATCATCCTTTGTTTGTTGTTGTGTCAAAATGTGGCCAAAGTATAAATCTCTGTCGGGACTTCCATTGCGCCTCTGCATTGGACGGAATGAGGCATTAATCAGCGCAGGCTACAACGTCAATTCCCAATACAGTTAACAGTCGGTTTATCGCTCTTGTTGCCTGTCTGCCTGGCTGCCTGCCTGCCTGCCTGCCTGCCTGCCTGGCCGCTTACCTTCATGTCTGCCTATGCCCTTCTCTCTATGTCTCTGTCTGTCTCTGTCTGCCTGTCTGTCTCTGTCTGTCTGTCTGTCTCTTTCTGTCTTCGTCTATCTTTCACTGTCGCATTCTGTCGATTCCAATTGTGAAAAGAAAAGAGACCGGAGTTTCGGCTCTCTATCGCTCTCTGTCTGTCTGTCTGTCTGTCCGTCCGTCTGTCTGTCTGTCTGTCTGTCTGTCTGTCTGTCTGTCTGTCTGTCTCTCTCTCTCTCTCTCTCTCTCTCTCTTTCTCTCTCTCTCTCTCATATGTAAAAATCCTCGTCTTCATGTGACCAGAAAATGTTTCAAAGCAGCAAACGGAATTTCAGAGAAAAGATTTGTTTATATACCTATATAACTACATGTATATATATATATATATATATATATATATATATATCTTCTGGAATCCTTATTTACAGTACATTAGGCTTCTAGCAAGCGAATGGTCGGATGTCACGCATTGCTGCAGACTCCGTCTTAAGACTGATGTCTATTCTCGTTTCACTTCTTCCAAGTGAGGGTTGGCGCCATCTAGGAATCACGCTCGTTCGACGATAGCATCTGGTTGCACAAACTCAGATGCAACAGCAGCATCAGCTTCAGCGACAGAGAAAGCAGCCGAAGATGATGGAACGAAAAGAGGACGAAGCTGCTGAAACAACGAAGGTTGTCAAGAGGGAAAAGGAGCGGAAATCAGGAAGACGTTCTATGACTAGCAGCTTAATTAACAACAGCTGCAGAAACAGCGTCGAAGAGAGCTAAAAAGAAATGTTAGTAGAAACGACAGCAGACACAGCAAAGAGATACAGCTAAAACACCAACAGAAACACCAACAGAAACAACCTAAGCAATCGCCGAAACAGCGGAAACAATAGCAGAAACAGATGAAAAAGATAAACAATCGCAGAAACGGCCTAAACAATCGCAGAGAAGCCGAAAGAATCGCAGAAGAAGCCGAAACAATAGCAGAAAAACCTATGCATAAATACAAGTGCTGTGATGCATACATACACTCATAGGCTACTATACTATCCATAGGCACAGTCCAGACCCGTGCTAAATCAAAGCACGAAACCACAGATCATTTAACAGTTTTTAGGCTTTACATGTCATGAAGCCAACAAAACGTGTCAATAATCATGGCAATTTTCGAGTTCTACCGTTGCCGAATCTTCGTGTCGCAGTTCTTTGACGTTTTCAACACGAATTTTATTCCTTTCGAGAGATTTTTGTTGCGTGTCATTTGTGATCTTTTGCGACTGGAACGTTCCACCTACAGATAGGGGTGCAAGGGGGGGCAGGTTACCAGTCGGATCGTCCGGTCTCTATGGTCCTACGCACGCCGGGAAACCTGGGATTATTATCATTCACTTATTAA
Source organism: Allolobophora icterica (assembly GCA_963556255.1). Taxonomy (NCBI): domain Eukaryota; kingdom Metazoa; phylum Annelida; class Clitellata; order Crassiclitellata; family Lumbricidae; genus Allolobophora; species Allolobophora icterica. The sequence goes on from OY744617.1 coordinate 30,396,200, forward strand.
GCACCACAATCTAATGACCAAGCATCAATCGATGGTGCTGAGCAATTGTGAGGGAAGGACATGCTCAAGGTCTCTACAGTCTACACAGTAACCGTCTAAGAACAGGAGGAGGATGACGACAACGAGGAGGAAGAGAAGGAGGAGGAGGATAGAACCCGTACTCTCCGCGTTACAAAGCGAGCGCTCTAACCAATTGCATACGGTAGTAGATAACAAAGATCATTATCGTCGCCTTCCTCCATTATCCAGGCTTGGGACTGGCACTGCCAGAAGCAGAGCAGTGTCGGAGTTAAAGGACTAAACTTGAAGAATAAGTTAAAGGTCTAAGCTTTTCTGTTATTTATAGGACCACTGCAAAGCTTAGAAAAGGTGTGTTATAGATGGATCCGGAGTTTAACGAGTCCCAGCGTTACCACTCCTTGGGTTTTTTCCACAAGATCTTGGGTTTTTAGATCCCAACTTGGGAAATGGTTTTTTTCCTGGAGACTTTGGGTTTTTTCCTTGGGTTTTTCTTGTTTTATTGAAACCCAATTTTTCATTATTTTAATCATTTTTTGCAACGGTCTGGATGATTGAGGTCAATAAATAAATGGCGCAATTATGTGTGCAAGCATGTATTTTACTAATCTATTGCTATATTTAACATATAATTCGAAAGACTAAATTTGCTATTCTTCTCTACTGCTATATTTAGAAAATACAACTCTAACGACTAAAGGAAACTGCAGACTCAGATTGTACCTTTTCGGAAGTTTCAAAAAGTTATCGGCTCTTGCTCTTTTTAAAACTTAAGATATAATATTTTTAGTTTCATCATGGGCGTCCGTAGGAATTTTTTTAGCGCGGACGAAATTTTTAGGGGCAAATTCTTCAGTGGGTCGTAAAATGACGTTTTTGCATAGAAACAAAATTTGCGTAGAAATAAAATTAAAACTAAATAATGATCAAGAAACTGTACCTAAATAATTAAGTGTTTTTTCGCATTGAAAATCGTTTGGGACTGTTGTAATAATCATAATAATCAAGCGATTTTATTTGTGTAAAATATTTGCAAAATCCATGGGCCTCTCCTATGAGTTTCATAGTCTTTTATCTTTATTCTTGTTTAAAAAATAAATAAAATGTGCCATACTTTAATAATTCACGTGATTCGGACTCTGATGAAAATAAGAACACGCGTGCACGTATATAAACATTTTTAATTTGCTTTGAATATTTACTAATAACTTTTAGCAATTAGGCTAACAATTACCAATAAATTGTAAAAATGAAAGATAGAACAACATTTTTATTACAGGAATTGGTACAATTGCATTATATTATTATATTTTATCTTAAAATGCGTTTACTAATTTAAAAAAGTCTGCAGAAAAACCACCTTGGGTTTTCTTGTTTTTTTTCAATGTCTTAACTTGGGTTTTTCATTTTTTATGAGTGGTAACACTGTTAACGACATCTTATAGCAACAAAGGCTATTGACCGTTGACGTCGACAGAAATTATGTTGGCATATTACCACAGTATAAATAATTACACAGTACGTCGACTCCCGGCCGATGCAGCAGTCAGAATGTGTGATCGACCGCCATTTTGAAACTGAGCCGTTTACACGCCGATACACTGGAATCCATCAGATCAAATATTTTTAAACGTTACAACAACATTGAGGATTTCATTAGAATTAACAATATTATTTTTAACGTTAATTTCAGCTTAAATCTGTCATTGAAAAACTCAGTTTCAAAATGGCGTCACCAGAAAAACTAGTCAACAGGCGACGATGGGAGTCGACGCACTGTGTAATTATTTATACTATGATATTACAGAAATTATGTTGGCATATTACCACATCGTTCCCTATCGTTTGGTCGTATTTCATTTTGTCGCAATCATTTCGTCGCAATTTATATCGTCGTTATTTAATGCGTCGCGATATAATTCGTCGCATGCAAATTGTCGTTTTCAGTTCGTCGTTTTCAGTTCGTCGTTTTTATGTCGTCGTTTTTATGTCGTCGTAAATTAAAGTAAGTCAAGCAAAGTAAGTCAAGCAAATGAAATTTAAGCAAAGTAATAATTAATAAGATTCTAACGTAAAAAGTTATATGATTAAAACGTCATGTAAGTCAAGCAAAGCAAATTCAATAACGAACATTTAAGCAAATTCAAGGTTCCATAGCTAAATAATAATTAATAAGATTCAAACGTAAACAGTTATAGGCCCTACGATTAAAACGTAAAACCAAGTTACAACGTACGCACGTCATTTCAGTCTGACTGTCTGAGCAGAAAGAGTCAAATTCAAAATGCAATGCTGTGAGCGATGTTTTTCAGGTATTGCAAAATGTTGTCATGGTTGTATGAATCCACCACAGTATGTCTTCCCGCTCACTTCTCTCTCCTTTGTATACATATAACCCTCGTAGACTGCCTTGTGATTTCCTCTGCTACTCGTAACAAACGTTACCTTCGACATTGCGGCGATTACTAGCCCTACCTATGGTTTATGGGGTTTATATAGGTCTACCTACGACCAATTGATTCCGAGCAATTAACAACTAACAATTGACATAATTGACACGCAAGAATTCTCTCTTAATTACGACCAAGCTGGGACTCATTACGACCAATTGATATGCAACAGACCAAGTACGACAAACTGATTGCGACCAGTTGGCGCGACGAAATGATCTGCGACGTTATGGATGGCGACCAATTAATTATCGACGAAATGATTTGCGACTACACGGCTGCGACGAAATGATCTGCGACGATATGGATGGTCACCCTCTCAGTTGTTCGTGTAGCTTCCCACACTTTACATATTATACATCCATTCAAAACGTTCTCAAATAAATGAATCTAATTATTAATCGCCCATCGTGTCTCTCTTTTATAGCTAATGGTAACTCCAGTTAAAAGGTGTCTAAGGCGAGCGCTCTAAACAATCAATTACGGCTATCACGCGATCCAGGTTTCTAGCCTGATGATCCGTCTGAGATTTTCGCACCCCGTCTAGGCCGTGAAGTTTCGTTGGATGCCAGTGAATCAAGAGTGACTGTTTAACTCTCTCATCCATAGGCGCCGACTTCTTGGGGGCCTTGGGTGCCAATGCACCCAGAGAAAAAATTCAGTGGGGCCTGGCACCCAGAAGAATTCGGATCTTAAATTCAATTTTTTTGGGTATTCCTAAAAAAGGTCGTCACATTTTTCGGGGGATGAATTCCTTAAAAAAGTCGTCAAATTTTAGGATCCAGGGGGGCAATCCGGCCATGGCCCCCATTAAATGGCCCCATAAATTTTCTTATGTTTACACACGGATGACTAAAAAACGGTCATCAGTTGTTTTCGGAGATGATTTCCTAAAAAAGTTCCATTGGTCCTTAAAACTTTGATAAAAATTCTGGATCCGCCCCTGACTGGCACCCAGAGACAAAAAGCAAAAGTCGGCGCCTATGCTCTCATCGTCCCAGTGTCGTCTGCATATTTACAGAATGCAATCATGTTCTTTGTTATCTACGAGTCACTTTAAAGTGGAGGACAATATACTACTACTACTGCTACTGCTACTGCTACTGCTACTGCTACTACTACTACTACTACTACTACTACTACTACTACTACTACTACTACTACTACTACTACTACTACTACTACTACTACTTATAATAATAATAATAATAATAATAATAATAATAATAATAATAATAATAATAATAATAATAATAATAATAATAACAATAATCTTTAATTAATTCAAACTGACAAGAACGCAGTAAGATTACATGATATAGTAGTAACACAATGTCATGATAACAAGTTTCACAGAAGTCAAATTTAACTGCAAGGCAGCCTGCAAGGCGCCCGTCTGTCCTACTGCTCATTTTACCGTCACAACCTAGGGAATAGAAGGCTGAGTCAACCTTGCGGGGATAGCGGGTACATCATCCTTCTAATCTTCGTGCCAGCAAGTTACCATTTAACCATCTCCCCTAAATTCAAAATTCGTATGTAGGGGAGGGAGAGAGGAAAGGAAAGAGGGAAGGAGAGGGGAGTAAGGAGGGGATTGGTCGACGAATCCCTGTTTTACGCATGTCCAGTGGTTCGGGGGATCTCCGGACGCCGCGGGGCCTTCCATCGACGCCACCTAGCGGACGCTTTCTATCAAGACACAGCGCTCTAGTTAGGTACTAAAATGCGCTACATCAAGTGTTTTGATAAATATGCTTGCATACATTTATACATACAGACATACATACATCATACATACATACATACATACATACATACATACATACATACATACATACATACATACATACATACATACACACATATATACACAAATGCATCCATACATAAATACATACATGCATGCATACATACACAAATACATACATACATACATACACACATACCTACATACATACATAAATACATTCATACATACATACATGCATACATACATACATAAATACATATATGCATTCTTGCATACATATATCAATACATTCATGCATGCATACATACATACATACATGCATGCATGCATGCATACATAGATACACCTATACATGCACACATTCATAACCTTTACATACATACACACATATACATACAATCATACATACATACATACAAAGGTGAGTGTAAGGTGATAAAGCCACGCTATTTTGATCCCTTTAAATAAAACGTCGTCCGCTATTTGGTCCAAAATTGATTCTATTGCAGCGCCACCACACGGTTTGCATTTTTAGAGAAAGAACCTTGAACATCAGGTCGCACTGAGTATCACGTTCATTGCTTTCTCTCTATGATCTTTGGTAATAACAACATAACAGAACCGACAATCTGTCAGATTGAGCTATTTCGACGCAATTATCCCCAGCTCTGCGCTCTCTTACTGGCGGAAATTAACTTGATCGAAATATCGGGAGACGAAGCGTGCAGCTTACATCCGGCCATTTATAATAACGGCGCTACAAAATTGCTAGATCTGAAATAAGTTCGACCTAAGATAAATTGTAAATGTCTGCATTTGTTTCTTGTTTGAGGTAGAATCCAATGGCTTGATCAATAGCAGGTAATAGTAGTGGTGATGGCTATAGTAGTGGTGGTGTGGTGGTGGTGGTGGTAGTAGTAGTAGTAGTAGTAGGCGTGGTGGTGGTGGTGGTGGTGGTGGTAGTAGTAGTAGTAGTAGTAGTAGTAGTAGTAGTAGTAGTAGTAGTAGTAGTAGTAGTAGTAGTAGTAGTAGTAGTAGTAGTAGTGGTAGTGATAGCAGTAGTAGTGGTGGTGGCTGTAGTAGTGATAGTAGGTGGTAGTAGTAGTAATAGTAATAGTAGTAGCAGTGATAGTAGTATACTATATAATGGCGGTAATATTACAGTAGTAGTAATAGTAGCAGTAGATTCCAGTGTTTAACGACATCTTACGGCTACCAACGCCGTAGACGTCGCCATCCACTTTTTCCAGGCTTGGGACTGGTACTACCTGCCTTTATTGGCACTAAGGGTGGTGGCGGAGTTCATGCCTGTACATAGAATACGAAATTATTAATATAAATGACCAAATTGTCTGGCCCGGTGTCTAATGCACAAGGCATCAACTGATGGCGCGCCAAAATCAAACTATATCAGACCATTTGGTCATTTCACCCTTGCACTGTCTACGCTCGCCATCCTCACCCTACATACATATATTACATTACATTACCGCCTTGAGAAGAGTGCTCTTTTACAGGCGTTAGATAAATTAACAACTGCAGGAAGACGATACAATGTGGTAAACAACTGCGACTAGAGAGTTGTATCGCAGTTTAACTAACAGTAGAAACAAGGACTTGTGCATCTATGCATGTATGTATGCATGCATGTGTATGTATGTATGTATGTATGGATGGATGTATATGTATACGTATGCCTGTATGTATGGATGGATGAATGAATGTAAGTATGCATGTGTGTATGTATGTATGTCTGTTTATATGCATTTGTTTATATATATATATTTGTTTGCAAGTGTTTATGTATGTTTGCATATATGTATGTATGTATGTATGTATGCATGCATGTGTATGTATGTATGTATGTATGGATGGATGTATATGTATACGTATGCCTGTATGTATGGATGGATGGATGAATGTAAGTATGCATGTGTGTATGTATGTATGTCTGTTTATATGCATTTGTATATATATATATATTTGTTTGCAAGTGTTTATGTATGTTTGCATATATGTATGTATGTATGTATGTATGTATGTATGTATGTATGTATGTATGTATGTATATACGCAGTATGTGCGTGTGTATGTCTGTTGATTTCCTGATAGTATCTAGCACACTGAGTAACTCTTGAAGGAACACCTTTTATAATTCGTCGTTCTCTAATCGAGTCTTTTCGTTTCCTTGTTAGACATAGGCGAGCCTTCGGTTCATAGGGTTCCGTAGCCAGCAGGGCTTTTTATTAAGTGTCCTTTAAGGCTGTGTATGAGATTTAAGGCTCAGATTAATACTGTCCATTGTCTTTCGTTACCTCAGATTTGGCAACATAGTCTCTTAGCAGACAGATAACACATATTGCTAACAGTATTTACATATACAACGCCTCGTGTTTTAATTAAGCGGTAATTAAGCGGTAGACTAGGCGAAACGTAATTAAAGGGTCGAGAAATAATCTGTTATTATTCCTGTTATTCTGTAATACCAACGTTTGTCGGCTGGCTCATGTGTAGTACAAAAATCGAACTGAAAAATCGAGCAATCGAATTGTGGGCTAATCGCAAGAGACTGTTCTTTTCGTATGCAAATCGATTGACCAATCACAAGGGATCAGTTGTTTGAAATGAACTGCGAAAGCACGCGATTGGCCAGTTGGTGGGGTTCTGCGGATATAGATGAACTTTTTAGCCAATCAGAAGAAATGTTGCGTACGCGATGAGCTTCGATTAGCCAATCAGGCGATGTCCTTCTCATTCAGTTGACCAATCGGAATAATAAGTTGAACAAGAGAGACATTTCAACCAATCAGAGGAGCTCTTTCGTACAAGATGAGCTTCGCTTAGCCAATCGCAATTGAACACTGGCTAGAGATTATCAAGATTCTGCATTTTCTTCGAAATTTACCAATATTTGCTCGAGGCATAGGCTCCATTTAGAAGTCAAACAACTTTTTACAGTTCCATGGTCGCTTTCAACATCAACGCCAATAATTGCCTTTTTATTCAGACGTTCAATCCTCGTTTGCAGCTGAATTCGTGACGAGATAGACCTTCTGAGCGTCAAACTGTGTCAGGAACTTTCTCCAAACCCACTCGTTCTTTCTGCAGTTATTTCCTGACTAAGAATTGGTCTTCTTCCGTGTTCTAATGAGGCAGTCACTTTGTCGGTGAGTGCGAGTTTGATGAGCGAGTGAGTGGGCAAGCGGGCAGGGGAGCGCCGAGCGATAGCGCGGTTCAGTCAGTCAGTCTGTCATTTATTCACACTCACTCGTTCACTCACTCACTCGCTCGCTCGCTCACTCACTCACTCACTCAATCACTCACTCAATCACTCACTCACTCACTCACTCACTCACTCACTCACTCACTCACTCACTCACTCACTCACTCACTCACTCACTCACTCACTCACTCACTCACTCACTCACTCACTCACTCACTCACTCACTCACTCACTCATTCATTCATTCAATCATTCATTCATTCATTCATTAAATCGTTCATTCATTCACACAATCAGTCATTCACTCATTCATTCATTCGAGTCAGTCAAGTCCTTTCAGTCTGTAATATGCCCAAACTGGTTCCTGCTCCCTCTGATTCTCAGCCTCAGCTCAATCACCCCATTAGGCTCTACCCTTCCCTTCAGAACCGTCTTCGGGTGATGTATGAAGTCGAAGAGCAATGTTGTTGATATCACAGACAAGTCGCCAAAGAAGCGATCGACCATATCGAGATGATGACCAGTCGAGCGTGACCATTCAGAGCATTGATTCGCGCTTCACTTGGAACGGTCAACCGGTGAGAAGCTACAATAGACAATTATAGACAATAAAAGACAATAAGACTAGCTCATTTCCTATACCTGCATCTGCAGCAGCCGAACGCACGCACACACACACGCACACAAATACACAGTCTGTCTTTATGTCCGTGTGTCTGTCTATGTCTGTGTCTGCTTCTGTGTCTGTGTCTGCTTCTGTGTCTGTGTCTGTCTTTGTCTCAGTCTGTCTGTCTGTCTGTCTGTCTCTCGCTTTCTCTCTCTGTCTACAAAACAGAAGTCTATCCATCCTTCCGGGTAATGCATGCATGCATCCATGCATCCATGCATGCATCCATCCATCCATCCATCCATCCATCCATCCATCCATCCATCCATCCATCCATCCATCCATCCATCCATCCATCCATCCATCCATCCACATCCATCCATTCACACATCCATTCATCCATACATCTCTGCTCAGCCAATCAGGCGAGATTATACATCTCCCTTTAGTTATGACTAATTCTTGCTTTGTTGTTTAAAGGAAGAAAGGACGAAAGGAACAAAGAAAGAAACACAGAAACCGGAAGGAATGAAGGAAGGGATGATGGAAGGGAGGAAGGAACAAAGGACGGATGGAAAGAAGGAAGGAGGAATGAAGACAAGAAAGGAAAGAAGGAAAGAATGAAGAAAGGATATGCAGAAAGAAAGGAAGTCACAAAAAAGAAAGAAAAGAGAGGCTGCCTACATTGGCTGCTCCTTTCTCGTTTCGCTTCCGGGGCAACAATCGCTGACCTCGTCGAGGTCAAGTGTAAGCTGGATTCTCGTTTCGAGGCAGTCGCTAGGTGGTGCTGTTCAGACTCCATCGGTTCTGGAAACAACGAACAGAAGTCAAATGATTGCAATGAACGGCAGCAGAAACGAATAACGCACCCACGTTTCGTTAAGAAAACGCACCCAAACAACGCAGTTGATGGAATACACACATTTGGACAAATTTATCTGTTTTGGGCGCTACGTCAATCTTGCCATCGCAGTGTGCTTCAGCTTGACCATTATATGATATATATATATATATATATATATATATATATATATATATATATCATATATCTTATCGTATCGTATCGCATTTGGAGAGTGTATAGAATGATGATAATAATGATGATGATAATAAATAATAATAATAATAGTAGTAGTAGTAGTAGTAGTAGTAGTAGTAGTAGTAGTAGTAGTGGTAGTAGTAGTAGTAGTTGTTCTTGTTGTAGTAGTTGTTGTAGTAGTAGTAGTAGTAGTAGTAGTAGTAGTAGTAGTAGTAGTAGTAGTAGTAGTAGTAGTAGTAGTAGTAGTAGTAGTAGTAGTAGATGATCATGATCATGATCATGATCATCATGATCATCATGATCATGATGCATCATGATCATCATCATCATCATCATCATCATCATCATGACCATGATCATCATGATCATCATGATCATCATGATCATCATGATCATCATGATCATCATGATCATCATGATCATGATCATCATCATAATCATCATCATCATCATCATCATCATCATCATCATCATCATCATCATCATCATCATCATCATCATCATCATGACTCTCAAGTTCCCTGACATCATGATCATCATGATCATCATGATCATGATCATCATCATAATCATCATCATCATCATCATCATCATCATCATCATCATCATCATCATCATCATGACTCTCAAGTTCCCTGACAACTGATTCACAGTGATATAAACCCCAATTTGCTAATGAGGATTATTATAGGATCGTAGTAACCTATTTAAAAGGTGTCTAAACGGAACTACATATATAACTCTGTCGAATAAAGTTCAAACTCGTAACGGCCTAATATTACGTAACGACGTCAAAAGTCTGAATTATTTTACGTTTTTGCAAAAAATATAATCATAACTCGAATACATTGAAGATGGTAAAACGCTTTTAGTATCAAATTGTTAAAAAATATGCGCTCTTTCATACAGAGGCGTAGCTAGGGGGGGAGCAGGGGGAGCGGCCGCTCCCCCTGAGACCATTTTCCAAGATGTGGGGCCTTTTTCACAGTTTATTATTCCAATCGTTCAAAATGTATTTATTCCAATCGTTCACATTTTTTAAATTCCAATCGTTCGAACGACATAATTTGTTTTCTGGAACTCTAGAAAGACTTTGCGATACCAGCTGGGCATTCAGAAATTCAGCAGTAGGCCTACATGTACTCTTTCAGAATTTAACAGAACTAATAGTTGCCCTGCATAAGCTTATATACTCGTGGATGGTGAGATTTAAAGCTGCACCACGAAACAGCTGACTGAGGCAAAGGGTATGCTTGTAGGCCTAACCATTGATACGTTCGAATTCTTAGTTCTTCTAATATTCTGGAAAAAGTGCTAGAGAAGGCTTTCAGTTTATCCACATATTTACAGAGAAGTAGCATTGATTTGGTAACACCTTCTCATTTGATTCAACTTTATGAAAACGATATTAAAATGTGCGAACTGAATTCAAATTTGAGTTTGAACGGATTGAGAATGAAACAACCGAGCTGGTTCAAAAATGTGATATTAATTAGGCCTACTACTGATAATAGGGGCCTAAGCAACACAGAGTTTGAAAAAGAAAGAGATTCCATGAGTGTATAACCGAATATCTTATTCATGGATGAAACCTAAATAGTGTCACTAGATTGTGTCCCAAATCTTGACTGAGTACTGTTCCTCACTCTACTATGGCCTATTTTAATGAAAACGTGAGTCTTTTATTTTATTGAAGCGAATTAACTTTAAATGCAGACTGCAGAGAATTCCGAATTTATATTTACAAAAGTCCTTCATGCAAAATGTTATTCCAAATGACTTTTGTATTCTATAAAAATCAATTCGCTCAGAATTTTCTGACCAAGATGTGCCTTGTGGAAGTTGTGGGGTCTCATAAAACTTTCGCCATGTGAAAAATACTTTCCATAGGTTCTGAAGTCGCTGGCACACACTGTAGCTTTTCAAGCACTGGATTTAAATGTACAAATCGTGAGCCTTTTTTAAAATCCTCCCATGGTTTATCAGACCGTCTGGCTCAGAAAAAACCTCAGCAGGGCTTCCAGATACAGCATAACTTAGTTGCTGCTGCCGATGGCGAGACCAAGACCAAGACTTTGAACCTCAAGACCAAGACCAAGACCAAGACTTTGAACTTCAAGACCAAGACCAAGACTTTTGGTCTGAAGACCAAGACCAAGACTTTTAAAAACGAACTCGAGTGCACTCGAGACCAAGACCTTGGTCTCGAGAACAACAAGACTGGGTCTCTGGTTATATGCTGTAGGTCATGCACTGGCTCCAGAGCCTCCAGTTACTGTCAGCCAGCGTGTAGTATAAGGGTTGTTTCCCTGGTCTTGAGGTGCTTGCTGGGATGCGCTCCAGCATATCTGCGGGTCCTTTTCCGGTTCATGCTGGGAGTTCAGGGTAGTCGCCACCTCCGATCTTCGGGCAAAGGGGTGCTCATTGTGCCTTTTGCCCGCTCAGCCACCATGCAGAACCGCGTTTTTCAGTGGTGGGCCCGACGGCATGGAACGGGCTTCCCGGATCTATACCTGTTCCCGATAACTCCCTCTTATACATTCTATACTCGATTGAAAACTGTCTTGTTTGGCTGTGCAGGAGTCTGGAGCACCTCTGAGTAGCCCCCCTGTGGAGGTGCTATATAAATACTCGAATGAATGAATGAATAAATATCACAACAAATAGATTTCAGCATTTCACAAATGTGGCTTCCAAATTTAGTTGTGTTAATAAGATTCAAAGCATTTTTGCAACGTGAATGCCGATAGGCCTAACTATTTATTTTGGTAGTTGGGGCCTTTTACATGTGCTCGCTCCCCCTGGTGTTGAAACCTGGCTACGCCACTGCTTTCATATGCATAAACAGCTTCGTGAAAAAATGCAGGAAATTACACATGTTCTTAGTCAACTATAATATGCACCCGCAGGTTTTATTTAAATAAAAAAATGTGGGATTAAATTTTCTAAATTTGAAAATGGCGAGAATAGGCTAACTGTGTTTGAAATTTAATGCTGATTAAGTGAAAAATTTTATCGATTAATAATTGACCCCAAAAATCGAGAAACTCCATACGTCTCGAGAATATAAAATGTGGCATTTTTACAGCAATTTGACGGCAGTCACGACTTTCTGGAATTTCCAAGGACTTCTTCAGCTTTGTCTAATTTCAAGTCAACTTCTGAGGGCAGGTAATTTCACGTGGAAAACACGGAGCTAGGCCTATTCCGCTGTTGGATGGGGGGAATGTAACAGAGTCGGCTCAGGAACTAATGGAAATTCTGTGAGAATTAACTGGGGTTATTATTATGGTCATAAAGTTATCTTATATTCTTAGGTATATAAAGTTATCTTTTTTAAATACACACACACATATATACAGGCCCAACTGTTGATATATAGAGTATAAATAGGGCTATTCCAGCATTATTTGTGTCTGTATAGGTCTACACAAAGCTTTTAATGTCTGTGCCCTTGTCTATTGTATTGCATTGTATTGTATCTAAACATTTATAAAGCGCCTCTCACAGTATTCGCTAATCAGAGGCGCTCCCAGTGCGAAAGACCCAGTGAATAGAAAGAGGTTTTAAGACAGCGGAACGAGGCACTTGGGCCACCAGCTAATAAAGAGGCACGTGTCAATGGAGGAAGTTGATTCCATAGAGCAGGACCAATGCAAGAAAAGGCTCGAGTTTGGCCATAGAGGTCCTGGCTCGTGGTACAAGAAGATCACGTCGATTAAGCGATCGCAATGGACGGAGGGAAGTAGCTGAAATTGGCAGACGAACAATGTCACAGAGGTACTTGGGCGCTAAGCCTGTACAGGACCGAAGGACTAAAGTGAGAACCTTCAGCTGAATCCGAGCAGTAAGGGGAAGCCAATGAAGATGATCGAACATGAAAGAGGAAATATGAGACCAGCGAGGAAGTCGGGCTATTAATCTGGCTGCAGCATTTAAAACAGTCTGGAGGGGGGAAAGACGGACTTTTGGCAGCCCATAACATAACATAACATAACATAAGTCTATAACAGGCTATAGAGTTAGAAGCAGTAGGGACTCAAACAAGACTTCACCAACTTAGACTAAGTTGTAGCCAGACGCTAGCATGTTTAAAGGTAGACCTACGATGCTAAACATCGTTAAGAAGAAACTACCGACCAAGAAAAGTTTGGAGCCAGAATAGAAGGAGCGATTGAAAAATGAGGTCGACGTCAACTACTTTTATAGTAACAGCAGGAAGCGATTTAAAGGTGTCTAAACTCAGCTGCAGAAGAGTTGATACATTTATGTGTAAACCTGTAAATTTGGTTACCGAATTTCACCGGATTGGTGAAATTGGTTAAACATAGGCTGTGTGCGGGCCCTCACTGCGGACAAGGGAGAATCCCTCAACAGATTTGTAGACCTACGATTGCGCCACTGTGTAGGACTGGGAGGCAGCCAGGGGCGTCTACACCATAGAAATAGATGGAGAAAAGGGACGTTGCTCCAATGACTTAGGGGGGGGCAGGGGCGTCTATCCCCCCTAAGTCATTGGAGCAACGTCCCTTTTCCTCTCTTCTTCCCCCTTCCCGTTCCTTCTTCCCCTCTAAAATGGTGGCACACACACACACTGATAGATCTCCCCTCCCTATTTCTTGGATGGAGCATTTGCTCCAAGGTTTCTATGGTGTAGACGCCCCTGGGGGGGGGGGACAGACGCCCCTGACTACAGCAACTCCCCAACATCCGCTGACGATTCAGTTAGCTCATGACTACACCCATGCGTAGTTTAAAATGTAGTTGCCTTTACTTGAGGATAACTAAGAATGACAGACTGTTGTCGCTATAATAATGTTGCGAACAAACTTTTCTCAGACTTTACATTGGATGAAGCAGTAGGGGCGCGTTGATCGATAAGATATAGGTCACGAATCAATTATTTGCAATTGATTGGTTATTTGCTGTTTAACAACACTGTGTCATGAGTCTGGATTATTAGCGTCGCCCTCCTCCTTTCTCCAGGCTTGGGACTAGCACTTCCAGATTACGGGCAGCGACGGAGTTAATTAACTATTATTATTGTTATTTCTACAGTTTAACGACATCTTATGACTAAAATGGCCGTTGACGGCTAATCAAGCCGTTCATTTCAGTTGATTTTATGAGTTTCTTCTATTTTTTCTTTCATTGATTGACCATTCAACGAAAAATTACAAATTTATAGCGACAGGACAAAAGATTTAAAGGTGTCTAAACGCAGCTTCACGCGTCTTTTGACACCACCCCATCACAAGGGCATTAGTTCTAAAAACTTCCATTGCTTTAGACCCACGAAGGTCCCTATTGCACATGGATTTTTGTAGTACATTAGACGAAAACGTGGTCTTATTTATGACGAATACTAGCCGACAATGTAAGGGCGTCTAAGGTGGTTTACTTTAAGAAAAATTCCCCATTCAAAGTTCATTTTCAAGACTAATAGTTGTTTAAAACGTCTAAATTTAGCGATAATAAAATGTATTAACATGTTTCTGACTATACATTGAAAGAAAACGAGCTTGTGGATAGCAGAAAAACACGAAGTACAATGTCCTCCTCAGCACACATGTCTTCGTCCGTTGACCATAGAAACACAATACTCCATCAACAACAGAGGCCTTTTTCTCATTGCAGACATTATTATTATTAAATATTGGGGGGGGGGGTGCGGTCTATGGAGTAGTGGTAACGTCACTGGCGTGAAGTGCAGTAGGTAGCGGGATCGCCTCCCGTAACCCTCTCAAGATCCACTCACCCTTTCATTCGCGAGATGGCGCGTTGTTAAAATGAGATGTAGGACGTGATGGGCGCCTTGCAAGGCTGCCGTATACGGTTAAAATTCGACTCCTGTTATAACCTGTGATCATCCGTTCAAACAGATTTGTAATAATACTGCGTAATTGCCAGTTTGAAGATATTAAACGAAGATTATTATTATTATTATTATCATCACTGTCGTAATATCTAAGACCCTGGGAAACTAAGCACATCAGGGCAAAATAATAACAAAAAAATAATGATAATGACAATGATAAAAAATAATGATAACTATAGTAGTAATAATATAAATATTAAAAATTAATAATGTTGTAAATGAAATAATACAAACAAGAGACTCGAGAAGCTGAGTTTAGACACCTGTAAATCACTTTCTGCTGACCCTATAAAATTTGTTACATTTATTTCTATAAGTATCTGGTTTTACTCTAGAATAATAATTGATAACTTCTAATGGCCTGTCATTATGATAGTATAGACCTAGGAAACAAACATTAATAAAGAAAAAAAAATAAGTAACACTAAATCTTCGGAATTGCTTCAAGGAGCCTGAGGGATTCTCCCTACCTCGGGCAATAAAAAAAAATTAATAATGATAACGATAAATGTAGTCATAACAATAATAATAAAAATTCATTTCAATTTCGTTTATTTTTTTTTAGTACAGGCTGTCCTAGACGCAACGTGTTAACAGTGATCCATACATGTAATCAGCGATTACTTGGACTATTGGTAGTGATATTGGCTTTAGATCTTTCTTTGGTCAGAGGTAAGCGGGAGTTAATATACTTCTAAAAAAATAATAGATATAATATATTATTAATATATTATTAAAATATATATAAATATTATAAATATTTAAGAGATGGTGCTTCATAATAACAATGATAGCTTCAGTCCCCCTCCTGCTCCTCCTTCTCGTCCTCCTCCTACATTTTCTAAACGTCTCTTGTGGCTCCACCTACCGAATATCGTGACGACTTCTTCGTTCCTGCCGATTCGATTGATGGCAACGCATTTGTAGTCGCCGAAGTCAGCGCCCGTCAGGTCTCGTATGACGACCCGGAGGGCGACGGTGAGGTCGGGCCCGTCGAGCCGCTGGATGGCGTGACGGTCGGACGACGTGACGAGCCTCTGGTGCCACTCCCAGTAGACGTCGGCCGTCGGGAAGGCAGCGACGGTGCACTCGAGTACGACCTCCCGTCCACGGCGCTGACCCGTAGAACGACTGTTAACGCTCAGCTCTGGACCATCTGAGGTCATCACGAGGTCAACACAAATACACGTCATACATCTCACGTTAACATTCACATGTTCTATATATATATATATATATATATATATATACACATATACATGCATATATATACATATACATGCATATATATATACGTGCCTGTGTACATACATACAAAGGCACATACATGCATACATAAATACATACATACATACCTACAAACAAACATACGAACATACATACATACATACATACATACATACATACATACATATATAATACATACATACATACATAATACATACATACATACTGTCTAATATGAACGTGCTGGTGTCGGGAGCGCCTCTGAGTAGTTACCTTGAAGGGGCGCTATATAAATCTTCAAATGAATGAATGAATGAATGAATGAATGAATGAATGAATAAGTATACATACATTAACACATATATACATTATTACATATTCACATACGTACATACATATATAAATATATACATTCACAAATGAATACATCCATACATACATACATACTCATACATACACATACATACATACATACAGACATACATACATACATACATACATACATACATACATGCATGCATACATGCATACATACATACATACATACATACATACATACATACATACATACATACATACATACATACATACATACATACATACATACATACATACATACATACATACATACATACATACATACATACATATGTGCCTAATATGTACAGGATCCCTCAGGGACTTGAATATTAATTAGTGTAGCAAAGAAAGTGTCCGGAATGGCCTTATTATTTTTTCCTCGAGGTACAAGTAATCCCTGAGGGGTCAGATACTAAGTAGGCCTAAGTGAAAATTAACCTCCGTATAGACGTCTACCTTAATCAACTTTTTGAGTGACCCACAATTGCGTGTAAACGTATATTATTATAGAGACCATATCAAAAATGTAAAAGGTGTTTAAGCAGAAGGTCAATTTTTGGAACATAAAGGTATCTATTATTATTATTATTATTATTATTATTATTATTATTATTATTATTATTATTATTATTATTATTATTATTATTATTATTATTATTATTATTATTATTATTGTTATTATTATTATTATTATTATCTCAGTTATTTCTCGAGCGCCTGTGTAAATGCGGTTAGGCATCAACCCAGGTCAACCAAAGCAAAACTCGCATTGCGGTAGAAATAGAAATAGAAAATTAATAGCTTTTAATCGTGCTGTTTATGAAGCGCTGTGTTGTGGGTGTTATACTTGCATTCAACTGTAAGTCGAAACTGTCGACTGACTGCGGGAGGAACGGCGTTGTTGGCGAAACATTCGTAGACGTGATAGAGGTCGCTACAGTAGCGCGTTACATTTGGAAGAATGAGCTGTGGACCCAACGTTACGAGACCTATTAACACGAAGAGTAGATACGCGTGAGGTAAACAATAGATATATCCATAGGTGGGTAGGTAAATAGGTAGGTAGGTAGGTAGGTAGGTAGATATGTAGGTAGGTAGATAGGTGAGTAGGTAGGTAGGTAGATGGATGGATGGATAGATGAATGGATGAATGGATGGATATATTAGATAGATATACATAGACAGACAGACAGATAGATAGATAGATAGATAGATAGATAGATAGATAGATAGATAGATACAGACAGACAGACAGACAGACAGACAGACAGACAGACAGACAGACAGACAGACAGACAGACAGATAGATAGATAGATAAACAGACTAACAGATAAATAGAGAGAAACAAGTTAAAGTAAGCAAAGAAGAGATTAATGAACGAAAGATAGAAATAGCAAAATCAGGGAAAAGAGGAAGACGGATGAATGGTGACAAGAAAGACTGAAAAAGAAAGAAAGAGACATAGAGAAAAGATTAACAAAAAAGTTAGTATTGAAAAAAAATGACGAAATAAAGGTTGTTATATGCTAGAGGTTTCTATTCATTAACTTATTTACTTTTGATTGATTGATTAATGGATTAATGCAGTGATTGATTGACTGATTGATTGATTGATTGATTGAATCATTCATTGATTTTATTCATTCAGAGCTGTTCCCAGATGTACGAAATAATCTGCGTGGACACACACACACACACTGGTTGCGTTTTGCTTATTTCGATGGCCCACAGACGCTTTAGTATACGAAGGAAATCGTTGCCTTTTAAACACGGAATGGTTTGTGCGAGGCTTTGAAACAGGCCACTGGTTTCCCTCGCATCTCCGGAAATACGAGTCGGACCTCGAAGTCCCAACTGGGCAACGGACGCTAAGCCGCAGCTATTGATTGGGGTTTCAAGGGTCGGGAAAACAAAGCCCCATGTTGCAAGGGGTCACCTACTTGCTCTGTCTAGTGACCGTTACCGTCCCTATATCACACGGCGCAATTGAAGTTGCTGGCATTTGGGAAGGTGGTGACGGCAAATGCCGTGACCAGTGGCAGCCGTTAACGTAATCGTAATGGTCAGTGTAATTACGATTATGTGATCGAATATGTATAGCACCGGTTCAAGGGAGACTCTACAGCGGCGTTGGTTGGCTAATACAAGACCACAAACACACACAATGGTTTCCATCAGAATCGTCGTCGTCGTCATCATCATCATCATTATCATCACCATCGTCATCATCATCATCATCATCATCATCATCATCATCATCATCATCATCATCATCATCATCATCATCATCATCATCATCATCATCATCATCATCATCATCATCATCATCATCATCATCGTCATCATCATCATCATCATCACCATCGTCATCACCATCGTCATCACCATTGTCATCATCATCATCATCATCATCATCATCATCATCATCATCATCATCATCATCATCATCATCATCATCATCATCATCATCATCATCATCATCATCATCATCATCATCGTCATCACCATCGTCATCACCATCGTCATCACCATTGTCATCATCATCATCATCATCATCATCATCATCATCATCATCATCATCATCATCATCATCATATTTGCTGCGATTTAAGAGCAATCCTAAGTTATTTGGTTCCCCATATACGGAAACAGTCGAACATCGACGGCCACAGTCTCCTTGCTCCAACCCATTGTCAGGTCATAAAGTATTCAATATTCAATAGGCTGGTCCGTAAAAATAATAAAATTTGACTACTACTACTGCTACCGCTACTGCTACCGCTACTACCACTGCTGCTGCTGCTGCTGCTGCTGCTGCTGCTGCTGCTGCTGCTGCTGCAGCTGCTGCTGCTGCTGCTGCTGCTGCTGCTGCAGCTGCTGCTGCTGCTGCTGCTGCTGCTGCTGCTGCTGCTGCTACTACTATTTTTTATTATTACGGCTCGGCTTGCAAGACCGTATAGTCGCCAACTTGCATGTTTGGAGAAGGTGTGCCTATAATACTATGGATTGAATGTTAACGAATAAAATTATTATTATAGAGTCCAATGAGACAATTTAAAAGGTGTTTAAACAGAAATTCATTTTTGAACATAACAGTATAATTGGGAGAGTTATGTGGTCACTGAACTCTTAAAGACCGAATCCGCCAAGGGATGGCAGTGGAGCAGAAATTTCGAATCATTTTTCTCTGGGAGGAATTTGAACCCGGACGTCTCGGTTGACATTCATTCACGCCAAACGCTAGACCATCACGCAACCTGTAGTTTAAGAGATAACGGATAAAATAATGGATGGAAACCCTTCCGATTTCGCGCGATCCTTACTTTCCACTGCATAGGAGACTTTCCCGCCGGTTACTAGTCGTCGCTGCCACGTCACTTCCGGTTCCGGTTTTCCGGTGACGTTGCAGACGAAGACGACGGTGTCGCCCTCTCGAGCGACGACGTTTTGGCTGGACTGTTGATCGACGAAGCGCGGAGAGACTGAAAGAAGAAGCAAGTGGAAAATCTAGCGAATCTTATCAGATCTAATGCGATTTGCTGAAATGCCAATCAAACCTTACCGGATCTACTGCAAATTGCAAGATTATTCTGTCTAAGCTTACTGGATCTAATGCAATTTTCTGGAACAAGTATTGAATCTTACAGGATCTAATGCAATCCAGCCTTTGGTCAAAAGCAGTAAGGGAGCTGAACAACGGTACAAATACATTGCAGAATGCAATACAACACAATGAATGGATGATGTATTCATCTTGACATTTGCATAGCGCCAATTTCTCAGTGGTACGGGATACGTCATTGCTTTCTCTCTCTCTAACCACAGTATCTGTGTTATAAAGTATAAATCGAACGTTGGTATATGAAAACGATTTATAACCGACAATAACCGACAACAACATCATCATCGTCGTCGTCGTCGTCGTCATCATCATCATCATCATCATCATCATCATCATCATCATCATCATCATCATCATCATCATCACCATCATCATCATCATCGTCGTAATCTTTATCATCATCATCGTCATCAGCGTCGTCGTCATCATCATCATCATCATCATCATCATCATCATCATCATCGTCGTCGTCGTCGTCGTCGTCGTCGTCATCGTCATCATCTTCAGATATGGTAATAAGATATGTCTGTGTAACTGTCTGTTTCTGTCCGCGTGTGTCTATATATACGCAAACTCACACAGTCATGTATAAATAAATATATATGCAGAAATTATAAATTCTTCCTTTAGCTCGGGTGTCTTCCCTCAAGTATTAAAAATTGCTAAGGTTGTCCCGGTATTCAAGAAGGGTTCTAGGGAAGAAGTTTCCAACTACAGGCCTATCTCGGTTTTACCTTTCTTTTCAAAATTTTTCGAAAAGATTATGTATGAGCGTCTTAATGCTTTTATTACCAAAGAAAATTTACTATTCCCCTCCCAACATGGTTTTCAGTCGGGGCATTCCTCCTACATGCCTCTACTTAGTATGCAAGATAAAATTTCAAATGCCATAGAGAATAATGAATTTGCCCTAGGAATTTTCTTCGACTTAGCTAAAGCTTTCGACACTGTGAATCATAACATTTTATTAAATAAGCTAAATAAATATGGAATAAGAGGCACTCAATTAAAATGGTTCGCCAGTTATCTGAATAGCCGCTCCCAAATTGTAAGTATCAATGGAATCCGCTCAGACCTGCGGGAGATAAAACATGGAGTCCCCCAAGGATCGAACCTGGGTCCACTTCTTTTCCTAATCTATATCAACGACCTTCCTAATGTTTCTCCTAGCATGTTTTTTATTCTGTTCGCCGACGATTCTAATGTGTTTTGTTCTCATGCCTCATTAGATTCACTATACCGCATAGTTAATACTGAGTTGGAATCCATAGCAGAATGGTTTCACTCCAATAAACTAGCGCTTAATTTAGATAAAACCAACTACATTCTTTTCAGGTCCCACAGGAAGAACTGTCCAGCAGAACTCCCTAAGCTTTATATTGAGGGTTCCTCAATTACCCAGGTGGTCTCTACTAGATTCCTGGGAGTGTATGTGGACCAAAACCTCAATTGGAAGGAACACATAAAGAATATTGCGAATAAGATTGCGAAAAACCTAGGAATACTTTCTCGTGCTTCTAAATTAGTATCATCTAAGATTCGTGCTACCTTATACCACACCCTTATATATCCGTATCTCACTTATTGTAATGTTATTTGGGCCTCCACTTACAAATCAAGTCTAGCAAGGTTAATAACCCTTCAAAAGCGGGCAATTAGGTACGTAGCCAAACTCCCTTATAGGGCCCATACAGAGCAGGCCTTTATCGAACATAGGCTCCTTAAAATTGACCAGATCAGAATTATGCAGATTGGAGAATTCATGTACCGTTTTGAACATAAACTACAACCCCCTGTATACGACAACTATTTCTGCCGTACTTTAGATCGCCACCCGTATCAGACAAGAAACTCCGGCCTATATCACCAACCATTTGCCCATGCTAACACTCGTTTATTCTCAATTAGATTCACCGGGCCAGCCGTTTGGAATCAGATACCCCTAAACATCCGACAGTTGCCTAGTCTGTGGTCTTTTAAAAGAATAATGCGTTCGTTCCTACTTGAACAACGTATATAGCTTTATCTTTTTCAGGGACACCAGGGATTATTATGACCAAAGTGGGTTAACGAGTCCTGGGTTCATAGTATCGAGTGTATATTGCCGAGTCCTTTAGTTAAGATAAAAAGTATAGTTTCTTTTTACGACCTACCAGTAACATAATAAAAGATTGGCGTTTATACGTTTTGTAATTCTACCCAGGTGACACTGTTTAAGCGGGGTCCACGGCCCTTTCTGTGTCACCTGTGTACCCAAACTACAGAAATTGATTTGCCTGTTTTTTGTTTGATCTGTTTACCTATTCAGTTTGGTTACCAAATAAAAGATTGATTGATTGATTGATATATTATATATATATATATATATATATATATATATGTATATAACTAAGGGACCTGACTTCGAATAGGAAGCAATGGAGAATGTTTTTCATGACGATCGCTAGAGCTCCAGGAGTTGACAGCACAAGGTGACAAGGTGATATATATG
>OY744617.1:30419065-30444065 GCA_963556255.1 Allolobophora icterica
CTCTCTCTCTAACCACAGTATCTGTGTTATAAAGTATCATTCGAACGTTGGTATATGAAAACGATACATAACCGACAATAACTGACAACAACATCATCATCGTCGTCGTCATCATCATCATCATCATCATCATCATCATCATCATCATCATCATCATCATCATCATCATCATCATCATCATCATCATCATCATCATCATCATCATCATCATCATCATCATCATCATCATCATCATCATCATCATCATCATCATCATCATCATCATCATCATCATCATCATCATCATCATCATCATCATCATCATCATCATCATCATCATCATCATCATCATCATCATCATCATCATCATCATCATCATCATCACCATCATCATCATCATCATCATCGTCGTAATCTTTATCATCATCATCGTCATCAGCGTCGTCGTCATCATCATCATCATCATCATCATCATCGTCGTCGTCGTCGTCGTCGTCATCATCATCAGATATGGTAATAAGATATGTCTGTGTAACTGTCTGTTTCTGTCCGCGTGTGTCTATATATACGCAAACCCAAACAGTCATGTATAAATAAATATATATTATAAATATATATATATATATATAATATATATGTATATATATATATGCCTTCATGTATATATGTATATATATATGTATATATAAGGCCCTATATGTATTAGCTTTTTCGTGTTTATATATAGTTATATATTTATGTATATATTGCGGTATACATGTGTATGCTGTATATATAAATAGACGTATTATTATGAGGAGGTGTTAGTCAGGAACTGCCAGTGATATGTGTGATGTTCATTTGAGAAGGGGCGTTGACCGTTGAGGGGCAGCGGGGCCGACGACCGAAAACAAGTTTCACGTTGCCGATCATTTTCAATTTCGCCGCTTGACGGTTCCTACTTCGTACGTGACTTCTCTTGATGAATTCAGATAAGAGTTGCTGAGGAGAGAAACTGATTCTGCTATGATTCCTTCCTGTCTGCAGTTCTGTCTGCCTGTTTGTCTGTCTGTCTGTCTGTCTGCCTCCTTCTCTCCTGGCTTCTCTGCCAGCTGCCATACTTGTCTTCTTGCATGTCTGTCTGCTTATCCGCCTGCCTGTCTGCCTTCTTCTCTGTCTGCATGTATATATTTCGCAGCATAATAGACTGCCAGGTTCTTTGCCTGCAACCCTCCATGCCTGCTTCCTTGCCTGTCTACGAACCTCTCTGCCTTACTGTCTATTTAGGTGCGAGCCAGCCTGCCTGTCTGTCCGCATGACACCTACTCTACATGCTTATAATTATTAGCTTCCTCGACTGTTTCCTTGCTCGTCTGACTGTCTCTCTGCCTTCCTGCCTGCCTGCCTCTCTGTCTTCCTGCCTACCTCACTGCCTTCCTACGTCTCTGCATTCCTGTCTCGTGCCTTTCCCTCTGCCTTTCTGCCTACCTCTCTGCTATTCTGCCTACCTCTCTGCCTTTCTGCCTACCTCTCTGCCTTTCTGCCTACCTCTCTGCCTTTCTGCCTCCCTCTCTGCCTTCCTGCCTACCTCTCTGCATTCCTGCGTATACCTCTCTGTCTTCCTGCCTACCTCACTGCCTTCCTACGTCTCTGCATTCCTGTCTCGTGCCTACCCCTCTGCCTTTCTGCCTACCTCACTGCATTCCTGCGTATACCTCTCTGTCTTCCTGCCTACCTCTCTGCCTTCCTGCCCACCTGCCTCTTTCGGTCGATGGAGTTTCCTGCTTGGCTGCGACTTCCGTTGTTTTGTTTTGCAGATAGATGGAGTCTAAGTGGCTCCATCTACGACTCTATTTACCTACGCGAAGTCAAAGACTTCTTCGCACGGACTCTCTCATGTTCACTGTGGTAACTGAATTCCATCAAACCCAAACCACATCATTATCGTACCTACTCACCCACCTACCTACTCCCAACCCAACTGCCTCCATGCTCACCTACCTGCCAGCCAACGTACCCATGCACGTCATTTTAACGACGGATTTATGTAAAACCTATTTACCAACCAACCTATTAACCTTGTCACCCCTCATTTCCTCCCTTACTCCCTACCTACATTCAAGACATACATACACACATACATACATACATACACACTTACATACATATATACATGCACCCTTCAGACATGCAGACATACCTACATGCATAAATATGCTGACATGCGTACATGATACATACATACATACACACATAAATACATACATACATGCATACACACACATACATACATACATACATACATACATACATACATACATACATACATACATACATACATACATACATACATACATACATACATACATACATACATACATACACACACATATAAATACATACACTCATACATGCATACACACATACACACACATACATACATACATACATACATACATACATACATACATACATACATACATACATACATACATACATACATACATGCAGACATACATGCAGACATGCGTACATACACACAAATACATACATATGCACATACACACATACATAGATACACACACAAACCACACATATCCTACACACATACACACATATATACATACACATACACACATACATGCTTTAATGCACACAGGTACCTAAATGCATACATATCGGCTTGCGCAATTAGAGGCCTTAACATCCCTGGCCAGATCTTAGCTACATACGATGAAAACCACGAGGAAGCCATTCAGTAAGTCATTAAGCGCGTTTCGCCAAAGAGCCGCCATGTTGCTTTTATTTCGATACGCCATCTATGGACGAGAGACTGAACGAATACCGGATATGAGAGCCACCCTCTGGCGATGGCGGTCCTTGTCTCCCCAGTCGCATGTAGGAGGGTGCTTCGCGAAATGGCGGCGGGAGAATGGGAGATTATTGCACCGGGGCCAATATGATGTAGGGTTTCTTCGAAGGCTTACATGAAGTTTCTTGTAGACTATCTATGTGTGTATTGTGCATGAGTGATGTATGTATTCATGTATGTATGCATGCATGTTTGTGTATGTATCATGTATAGGTGTATATATGCATGCGTATTATGTATGTGTATATGCTAGCATGTACGAGTATGTATGTATGTATGTATGTATGTATGTATGTATGTATGTATGTATGTATGTATGTATGTATGTATGTATGTATGTATGTATGTATGTATGTATGTATGTATGTATGTATGTATGTATGTATGTATGTATGTATGTGTGTATGTATGCGTGTATATATATGCATGCATGTATAGTATATGTGTATGTATGTATGTATGTATGTATGTATGTGTATGTATGTATGCTTGTCTGTCTGTCTGAAATCATTCATTCAGAATATTTGTATAGCGCCCCATCACGAATTCAACTCATTAGAAATTGGCTTAAAGTTATCAGGATCGCTCGAATCCAGGTCTTGAGAGTCTGAAAAAGGGTTGACCTTTTCTGCGACGTTGGCAGAATACCTTACTGAGGAGAATGATCGCAAATGACGGTGGGTAGGGAGAAGGTCGTACACAAAATCCTGAACTAGGAAAGGGGGAGAGGGTCGATTTCGCCGAACTACGGGAAGGGAGAGAGAATGATGCCGCGAAGCTCAGAGCTGGTAATCTCCCAGAGAATGGACAAACTGTAGGTAAAAACTAGGTTGGAGGTGAGCCGGAAGTATCCTCGCGGTCGGAGCGGACCTTGGCGGAGCAAACATACATACATACCTACATACGTGTATGTATGTATGTATGTATGTATGTATGTATGTATGTATGTATGTATGTATGTATGTATGTATGTATGTATGTATGTATGTATGTATGTATGTATGTATGTATGTATGTATGTATGTATGTATGTATGTATGTATGTATGTATGTATGTATGTATGTATGCATGTATGTATGTATGTATGTATGTATCCATGTATGTATGTACGTTTGTATTTTTGTATAAAGTATGTATTTATCTTGAATATATGTATGAATGCGTATATATCCATTTCTATCTATCCATCTATAATAAATTTATACAGGCCCCTTCAAGAAATCTACTCAATGGCGCTCCTGACCCAGGCCCATACATACACGTATTATACGTGTTTGTATGTTTGCATGCATGTGTAGAAACCTTTGTACATGTATGCAAGTGTGCATGTTTGTAGGTACTTCAAAGGCATTGCTGATCCTGGCTCATAATAATTCATTAATTATTATTCCTATTGTTTGGAGAGTTTACAGCTGACATAGGCCTAAATACAATTAAAACTGAACTTCTATACAGTGCTGCGTTAAGACCTTTAACAGGAGATTCCTACTGGACTGCTGAATAACAAAGCAGATAAATCTGACGCCATCCATTGCGATTTACACGTGCCACTGTTAGACAGCTATTCAGCCGAAGTTGAAACGGTAATGAAGGAACGCGCGACGAATACTTCGAGATCAAATGAGAATTCGGAAGCTGTAAAAATTCCAGTTGTTTACTGAAGAGGAGTTAGAAATCGGAAGCAGCTCATATATCGCAGTCAAAAAATGTTCGTGCTCAGGTGCTAGAAACCGGAAGCGGTGACCACCCACATCGCAGTCCAGATCGCAGTTCGATGGAGAAGAGGAGTGGCTACTCGAAAGCCAGATGATTGGTACAAATGTAGTTATCTCGACCACTATGATATTCTGTGCTAATGTTTGACAAACAGACAGACAGACAGACGGACGGACGGACGGACGGACGGACAGAAAGAAAGACAGAAAGAAAGACAGACAGAAAGAGAGACAGAAAGAAAGACAGACCGAAAAACAGACAGACATACAGACAGACAGGCAGGCAGGCAGACACACAAGCAGACAGACAGACAGACAGAGACAGACAGACAGACAGAAGAGAGACAGGCGTACAGACAGACAGACAGAAAGACAGATAAACAGACAGACAAACAGGCATATAGACAGACATGAAGAAAGACAGACAGACAGGCATACAGACAGAGAGACAGGCAAGCAGACAGACGGAATGATGGACAGACAGACAGACAGAAAGGCAGACAGACAGACAGACAGACAATCAGCTCTTACTAAACAGACAAACAGAAAGACAAACAAACAGACTCGCAGATAATCAGCTGTTTGGTAACCAGACAGAGACACACACAGACAGACAGACAGAAAGACAGGCAGACAGAAAGACAGACAGTAAGAAAGACAGACCGACAGGAAGAAAGGCAGGCAGGCAAACAGGCAGACAGACAGACAGACAATCGGCTGTTTGCTAACCAGACAGACAGACATACAGACAGACACATACTCACAGACATATAGACAGACAAACTGAGCCGTACAACTGACCTTTAACGTTAAGGTTGACCGTTTGACAGATGACCGGGTCGGTGTTAATTGTACATTTGTACGGTCCAGTGTCCTTTGGTCTGACTTCGCTGATGACGAGGTTCCAGTCTCTGAGATAGGGACGGACGATGCTGAAGCGAGGGTCGTCGATTACCCTCCGGTCATCGTAGGTCAGTGGGAAGGCGTTCTGGTCCAACCATACCACCTGTAAACCAGTCAAATGACACCGGACAATGTATAAACCGCACCGAGTTTAGGAAGAATCTCTAGAACTTGTGAACATGTTGGTGTGTGTGTGTTTGGATGTGCTTATGTAGGCCTATGTACGCTTGCTTGCATGTATGTATGTAACTATGTATGGTTGTAGGAGTCAGTAGGACTGTACGTATACATTATGTGGTGTACGTGTCTACATATTTGAGGGTGCATAAGTATGTATGCACGTTAATAACTATGTATGTATGTATTTATGTGTATATACATGTATGTTTGTGCATTTCTATGTGTCAAGATCTTATGTTCTTCGAGCAAGTGTTACCATTCATCTATTCCCCACGTATGTACAGGGTGAGAATTGTCGGCGGGTTGGGGGGTTTAACCCCCCCAGTCTTTCTTAGGACCCCACAGTAAAGTCTTCATTGCACAGTGCACACCCAAACTCCACGTAAATCAATGTCTAACCCCCCAGTGTTTTTTCTACAATTTTCATACTGCGTATGTATGACATTGTATGTATGCATGTATGTATGTATGTATGTATGTATGCATGCATGTATGTCTGTCTGTATGTATCTATGTATGTCTGTCTGTATGTATATATGCATGTATGTATGTCTGTATGTATGCATGTATGTATGCATGTATGTACGTATGCACGTATGCACGTATGCATGTATGTATGTATGTATGTATGTATGTATGTATGTATGTATGTATGTATGTATGTATGTATGTATGTATGTATACATGCATGTATTTATGTACAGATATAGAGACAGAAAGACAAGCCCAAAGACAGACAACGGAACGCATCTGCCATAGAAATTCTGTCTTAAGATGAATCGGTACAATTATTGTATTCCGTGCGATTTGTCTTTTCATGTGGACGCGAAATCCGTCATCGATCACACCGAAAGCGATGACTTCGCGCGGAACCTAACGACAGATGGCAGCAGCGAGCGACGCTACCATGGCAACGGACGCCAATAGTTACGCTTTCATCACCGTCGCTTTTATGTCGTCATAGTGTCAGATGACTTCTATGGCGTCGTTTCTATAGCGTCGTATTCATAAAGCGAAAGTCATCAATCAGTTTTTTGATGTAAGTGCGCTGAGTCTAAACGCCGATTATTCACCATTATACGATCAAGGAAGATGGTGTGTGGCTATGAGTGAGTTGCTTCTGCTGTCATCATTGTAGTAGTTGTTGTCGTCGTTGCTGTCATTATCACCGGCGATCATGGAGGCGGTTTTGGGTAGGAACTCCGGTCCTGACTGACAGGTCTCTCTGCCTCAGTCAAACAGGTTGTTATTTGCCTGGCATTGGAGGGTGAGGAATAATATGAGGAGGCCGAAGAGTTATATGACGAAGTTGAGGTGTAGAATGAGAATGAGAATGAGGAGTAAATTTAAGAGGATGAGGAGCAATAAGAGGAGGATGAGGAGTAATATGAGGAAGTTGAGGATTAAAATGAGGGTGAGGAGTCACAAAGTAGAAGACGGAGAATGTTATGATGAGATTGAGGATTAATATGAGGAAGTTGAGGAGTAGAATGAAAGGATGAGGAGTAACAAGAGAATGGAGAGGAATTATATGAGGAGGAGGATAATATGAGGCAGTTGAGGAGTAAAATAGAGAGGATGAACAGTAATAAGATGGTGAGGAAGTTTACAAAGAGATTGAAGAGTAAAATGAGGAATAAAATAGAGAGCTCGAGAAATGAGAAGCGAAATGAGAAGGCTGAGCAATAAAATCAAGAAGATAATCAGTAATGTGAGGAGAATAAATGAGTAAACGAGCACGATGAAGAATAATGTGAGGAAATTGAGTAATAAATGATGAGATTGGGAGTAATATTAAGAACTTGAGGAATAAATGCGGAAGTCAGGAACAGTGTGAAGAAACTGAGGAATGAAAGAGGAAGTTAGAAATAAAATGAGGAAATTGAGGACTAAATGAGGAGGTTAGGAATAATATGAAGAAATTGAGGAATAAATGAGGAGATTAGGAGCAATATGAAGAAATTGAGGAATAAATGAGGAGGTTAGGAATAATGTGAAGAAATCGAGGAATAAATGAGTATGTTAGGAATTATATGAAGTAATTGAGGAATTAATTAGGAGGTTAGGAATAATATGAAGAAATTCGAGAATAAATGAGGTTAAGAGTAATACGAGGATATTGAGGAGTAGATGAAGATGAGGCGTAATATGAAGAAAATGAGCAAGACTGCTCCAATCACCGCCATAACGTCGTGGGTAACAGCTTATCAATCACTATTACAGACCTCAGTCATATTGGCTCACATATTACTATCGATCCAGTGTATGGAATTTCTGCGCTAAATAAATTTTCCAGTAAATTCGGCAATAAATCTCCTGGCTCCAGTGTCAGTGGTTCGCCTGTTGTGAGATTGTTTTTTTTTCTCCCAGAGAATCGATTCGGTTACAGCCCTGACGCCAGCACCGCAGCTTCTCTACGCGGGCAACAAAAGCCCGCTGATCCTGGCACCGATAAACGGAGGGGCGAAATCCTGTGCCAATGCCCGGCGAAGATAACGATTATAAGATCGATTGTTTACGAGGATACAAACGCCAAGATATGGGCGACAAAGGAAGATGATGAGATACGATACCGAGGAATCTGTTGTATTGCTGACTGGCTGGTTGGAGAGTGTGGAGATGGACGAGGGGAGGGGAGGAGGATGTGGGGAGGGGAAGGCAAGAGGAAGTAGGAGGATGTGAGGATGAGAAGGACGAGGAAGAGGATGATGTGGGTGATGACGAGGATGAAGAAGAGGAGGAGGATGTCGGGAGGAGGAGAAAGAGGAAGAGGAGGATATGGAGAGGAGGAGGAAGAGGAGGAGGATGTGGAGTTGAGGAGGACGAAAGAAGAGGCGGGAGAGGAGGAAGAGGAGGATGTGGGGAGGGAGGAGGAAGAGGATGTGGGGAGGGGAGGAGGAAGAGGAGGATGTGGGGATGAGGAAGAAGATGAAGAGGAGGATGTGGGATGAGGAGGAAAAGGAGGAGGATGTGGGGATGAGGATGAGCATAAGGCATACCTGTAGATTTACAAAGTTTTAGAGCGTTTAATGAGAACGCTTTCATCAATCGGTTACCCGAAATATATGAAGTGATATTCCAAGTTAAATATCCGTGGTTACCGTCCCATGCCTATATATACGTTTTAAAGGTGTCAAAGGAGCGCGCTTTAATAATTAAGTCATGCTGTGTCCCATGCCTATTTAGCATCGGTTAATAGCGTTTTAAAGGTGTCTAATGAGAGCGCTTTAATCTATTGACTACCGTGTTCCGTGCCTCTGTAAGGATGGATTCAGAGTTGAACGACATTTTATGGTAACAAAGGCTCTTGACGTCGACAGAAATTATTCTGGCATAATACAGCTCTATAACATCTTACATCGTTTCGTATCTAGAAATTTATTAAACGCCTCTCGCAGAATGACTATTCAGAGGCGCTCTCAGCACAGAAGCCTCCGGGAAACAGAAGTGCCTTTGGGCAACGAGAGACCAATGTGTGGAGAAACCAATCATTAGTTTGGCCCTGAATAGGAGGGAGGTCATTCCAGATCGAGGGACACACTACGGCAAACGTGCGGGGCTGGGTCAAAGCAGTTTTAGTCTTGGGAACAAAAAGAAAAAGTTTCGCAGAACGCAACGAGCGAGAAGAAGATGCAGATAGCGGCTTTCGCAGATAGTTCGAGAGATATTTCGGGGCAATGCCCTGATGAAATTTGGAGACAAGGAGGAGTATAGATATCACATAATTCAAAACATCTACTGACAGCGTTTTAAAGGTGTCTAAAAAGCCCTTAAAACAAACGGTTAGCTGAGATGATGACAACTGTAGTAAAACACGCACCTTGTATTTGCCGAGTTGATTGACAGTGCATGGCAGGGCGACACTCTGTCCAGCAATGGCCGTAATGTTGTCTGCGGTAAACTCAAACGAAGGCTCCGTCCTTAAACCTAAACACAAACCAAAGCCAGACTAAGCCAGGCTGCTTCTAAACAAATTGCGACGAAGTCGATCATGATCTTTCGAGATCATAGTACGTTCATAACACGTAAACATATATCCCTACTTAGATACACGCAGAAACGGGAGAAGTTTTCATATTGGATACTGATGGGGTTCCTGTTTACACCAGATCTGCATGGTATGATAAGGCATGCATGTGTGTATACGTGCATACATGTATACAAGTACACACACATTTATACAAGCATATATACAAGCATACATAAATACACATATACATACGTGGAAGAACTGTAGGACGCTGGGATATCTGCGAATTTGAAGTTGGCAGTGTTTCAAGAGTCGTGTGTGTTGAAATATATACCGGTACGAACGATTTACGTTGAATTGTGAAACTGTTTGAATTGTGTTGATGAGATTATAAGATGACTCTTAGGACAATGAGTTCAGTGTTTGAAGTTGAAATAAGTGCCACGAACTACCAAACTGAGAACGTATATGGCTAGAATATGAAGATAATACAGTGAAGATAATTATAGGCGTTTTAGGCCAAGATCGGCAAAGGTTTACGAAATCAAGGAACATGTATACAATTCAAGGAACCATTGGTCACCTTATGTATGCCTATGGCTCGCCAGCACGGTGGGGGTTACCACCGCGGATAACAGATCGCTCATAGAAGCCATGGTGCGCACGACGATAATACGGGATTTCCTGCCCAAGGACGCCACGACCGCGGAAAGCCTGTCTGGGGAGGCTGATGACCGCCTCTTACGTGCTGTCCGTCTCTTCCTGCCCCATGTGCTCCGGAACCTTTTCCCACCGAGGCGCTCATGCAAATATGATCTCCGCCCACGCACTCACGAGTTCTCTTTGCCCGCCAAAAGTGATCAAAATTTTATTTCCACAATCTTTTACAAAAACATGAACTGCTAAACTAACCTGCCCTTATCTGCCTCCGATACTAACTCAAGACTCTATTGTACAACGTTGCGTTCCTGTCAACTTTTGAATTGAACAAACGCATATTGAATTGAATTGAACAGTATACAATTATAGAGGGTGGTAGACAGGTTTAACAGATCCACAAATGGACGGACGGATGGATGAATGGATGGATGGTTGATTGGATGGATGGAGGTATGGATGGATGTATGGATGCATGGGTGGATGTATGGATGGGTGGGTGGGATGGAAGTATAAACGGTCATGGAAAGAGTTGACATGTACATACATTCGGCTGCCTCTGACCGTCCTCTCCGTTCTTTAGACCGACATCACCTCTTGGTCCCTCGGACCCGGGCTTCTATGGCTCAACACCGTGCCTACGCATCTGTTGGAACGTCCCTCTGGAATGACCTTCCTTCCATGATTCGTTCTCAGATCCTAACTTGGGGCATTGCTGCTACTTCTCGCTATCCTAACACTCTTCTATTCTCAGTTCTCGCACTGGGAGCGCCTCTGATTTGGTTGTACTGCGAGGGGCGCTATATTAATACGTAAATACAATACAATACAATACAATACATACATAGTTATGAATAAATCTACAATGTCCCTTAAGTGACACATAGCGGTCTTGCTCAGTTCCCCTTAACTCGAAATTGAACGACAGCTGACGTCATGGAGACTGAAGGGACCTTCGCATCTCAGGCACGAATTCAGAGACACTTCCGCATCAACAACTTTCGACTGCAGACACAGCGCTAACGAAGTAGACCACGACGTCACACACGCACACACGCACACACACACACACACACACACACACACACACACACACACACACACACACACACACACACACACACACACACACACACACACACACACACACGCACGCACGCACACGCACACGCACACACACACACAAACACACGTACACAAACACACATACAAACACACGTATATACACACACAAACACGTACACAGATGTACAAACATACACACGCATACGTATACACACGTACATACAAAAGATGTACGCCTACACAAAACATACACACACACAAATATATACATGCATATATATATAATACAGTTTAAAAGATTTTTATATATATATACACACACACCCACACACATATATATATATATACATATATATTGATGAAGTTAATGATGTAGCGGCAGTTGTGGGCATTTATCTGTTGGGACATCGTCTGACCCTAAGTGCGCTCTCCCTGTGCTCTGCTTGTCCTATGTCCATCCTTCCTAACTGACCATTTGACTGAGCGCGCTCGTTAATAATTGAACAGTCGGAGCTCTCCTTTTCTCTCTCTCTCTCTCCCTCTCTCTCTCGCTCTAGGTCTCTCTAGATCTCTCTCCCTATGTCTCTCCCTCTCTCTCTCTTCCTCCCTATCTCTCTGTCTCTCCCTCTCTCTCTTTCTGTCGCACTCTCTCTCCCTCTGTATTATCTCTCTCTCGCTCTCTCTAGATCTCACTCCCTATGTCTCTGTCTGTCTGTCTGTCTGTCTCTCTCTCCCTTCCTCTCTATATCTCTGTCTCGCCCTCTCTATATCTCTCTCTGGCTCTGTCTCTGTCTCTGGCTCTCTCTTTGGCTCTCTCTCCATCTCCATCTCTCTCTCTCTCTCTCTCTCTCTCTCTCTCTCTCTCTCTCTCTCTCTCTCTCTCTCACTCTCTCTCTCGCTCTCTCTCTCTCTCCCTTCCTCCCTATATCTCTGTCTCGCCCTCTCTATCTCTCTCTGGCTCTGTCTCTGGCTCTCTCTTTGGCTCTCTCCATCTCTCTCTCTCTCTCTCTCCCTCTCTCCCCCCCTCTCTCTCTCTCCTCTCTCTCCTCCCCTCTCTCTCTCTCTCTCTCTCTCTCTCTCTCTCTCTCTCTCTCTCTCTCTCTCTCTCTCTCTCTCTCTCCTTCCTCCCTATATCTATGTCTCGCCCTCTCTATCTCTCTCTCTCTGGCTCTGTCTCTGGCTCTCTCTTTCTCTCTCTGTCTCTGTCTCTGTCTCTGTCTCTCTCTGTCTGTCTGTTTGTCTGTCTGTCTGTCTCTCTCTCCCTCTCTCCCTTCCTCCCTATATCTCTGTCTCGCCCTCTCTATCTCTCTCTGGCTCTGTCTCTGGCTCTCTCTTTGGCTCTCTCTCCATCTCTTTGGTTCTGTCTGCAAAACAGAAGCTGGCGACGTCTACAAATGCACAAACAAATTACTTTATACAAATGGATCCATTTGTATTTATGTGTATATATATGTATGTATATATTATACATATATACATGTATATATATATACATATAGGAGGCAATCAGATCCAGATGGAAAACATACTTCGAGGAACTGCTAAATGAAGAAAACCCAAGGGAGCCTCTACAGGAGACCAACCCTGTAGCAGGACCAGAGATGGAAATCACCTATAAAGAGATTGAGACAGCAATTGCAATGATGAAGAACAACAAGGCACCGGGGCCATCTGGAATGACGGCCGAAATGTTTAAGGCACTGGAACAAAATGGGGTTGAATGGTTATATGTCATCTTAAACAACTTCATGAAGCAGGAAAAACTACCCCAAGATTTGAAAGAAAGTGAAATACTAGCGTTATACAAGCAGAAAGGAGATGTGCTGGAATGCGGGAATTACAGAGGAATCAAATTGTTGGAGGTCGTACTCAAGGTGTATGAAAAGATCATTGAGAGGCGTATCAGAGAGCGGGTTGAGCTACATGACAACCAGTTTGGCTTCAGGCCAGGGAGGGGTACAACAGATGCAGTGTTCATACTGAGACAGGTACAGGAAAAGGTTTTAGAAGGAAACAACAAAAGATACTGGACCTTCGTGGATATGGAAAAAGCTTTTGATAGAGTTCCAAGGGATGTCGTTTACTGGAGTTTGAGGAAGAAGGGAGTCTCGGAGGTAATTGTGCGCTTGGTAAAGTCAATGTATGAAGGTGCAAGAACAACAGTGAGGAGCAGTATAGGCAACACAGGAGAATTCGAGATACGAGTGGGTGTACATCAAGGATCGTGCCTGAGTCCTCTACTGTTTATTATTGTGATGGATGCAATATCAGAACATGTAAGGAGAGAGGTACCTTGGGACATGCTGTATGCGGATGATCTTATACTGGCGGACGATGCAGAGGCGAAGATGCAAGCACGTTTTACAGACTGGCAGATGGCAGTGGAGAGCAAGGGTCTTAAGATAAACATCAATAAAACAGAAACCATGGTCTGCTCAAAAACAACGGAAGCAATTGAGATCAGAGACATTGCAGGAAAGTCACTGAAACAGGTTGAAACATTTAAATATCTGGGATCGACCATGAATGCACAGGGTGGCTGCGAGCATGACATCAGGAACAGGATTAAGGTGGCTTGGCAGAAATGGAGAGAACTAACGGGAGTGTTGTGTGACGCCAAAATGCCAACTCAACTCAAGGGAAAGGTATACAAAACAATGGTAAGACCGGTGATGCTATATGGAGCAGAGGCCTGGGCGCTGACAAAAAGGGATGAAGGGTTACTGGAGAGAACAGAGATGAGAATGCTACGATGGATACTTGGGATCTCACTGAAGGACAGGAAAAGAAATGTGGACATCAGAAAGAAGCTCGGGGTGGCATGTATAACTGACAAAGTACGAGAGACCAGGCTGAGGTGGTATGGACATGTAATGAGAAAAGAGGATGATAGTTGTGTGAAAAGAATCATGAATGCAGAGGTATACGGACGCCGCAGCCGGGGACGACAGAGGAAGAGATGGGAAGACACGATACAACAAGACCTAAAACTCCTAAAACTGAAGAAAGAAGATGCTCAAGAAAGAAACAAGTGGAAGAGAAGGATCCGAGTGGCTGACCCCTCTCCAAAGAGGGATTAATTCGAGCCTGAAGGAAAAGAAGAAGAAGAAGATGTATATATATACATATATATATATTTATATATTTACTCAACACACACATTTATATATATACATGCATATATTTATACAATATGTCATACACCTATGCAAACTACAATTAAGTACATATGCATACATATTATATAATTATACATATTATATATACATTATTTTACATATCTATATAAATAAAGACAAGACTCTGTCTGTCTGTCTGTCTGTCTGTCGGTCTGTCTGTCTGTCTGTCTGTCTGTCTGTCTGTCTGTCTGTCTGTCTGTCTGTCTGTCTGTCTGTCTGTCTGTCTGTCACAGCGATGTTTGACCGCGATGCATTTCTACAGCTTTGGACCTTTTCACTCCAAACCTTCACAACTGTCTCGGGGTAGGCATTACACACCCAGTGTGAGGCTTTGCGTCCCCCGTTTTCACCGCTACCATAGTCTCCTGGGCCAAAACCTACCCGGGCAATGCATTTTTATGTGGTAAAAAAAATCTTACACTCAACCTATTTTCACTCGCCAGATGGCGCCGCCGGGTTAAGCAGATACAGTACGGATTCGCTAGAGGGATTGGAACTTTCACTGAACTAAACCCGGCCAACGCCGGGTTAAGCAGTGTTTTGTTGCTTATTCGCTAGAGGGATTGAAACACCCAAAAGGCCGGGTTAAGCAGTTGCGCGTCCCTCGTTTTGACCGTCGCCATGGTGTCCCGGCCCAAAACCTCCGAAACCCGGGCAACGCCGGGTAAACCAGCTAGTATATAATAAAGTAAACTGTATGTGCATACAATGCATATATATTACATTTACTGTATGTATTTTACCGCGTCCGTAGGTTCTCCCAGGCGCTATATACATGAAGATGGCTATTTTCATGTATACGTATTACAAATACACATGTATTGTGTTGGTTACAGTACAATTCAAAATCTACATGTACACTGATATGCAAAACTTAACAGAACGCAACTTTATGAACACACGTATATATTACATAATATTAACATTTTTACGCGATATATTTATAGAAAGAACTTTACATGTAACTAAGTAAGTAGGTAATGTAGCATGTAACTATGCACGTGGACAATTAATTGCTATAGTTACTTTTATGTGACTCACAAAAAAGCTCTTGGATGTGATTTGCTGCAAAAGAGCTTATATTATCAAGACTCCGGAAAAACAAGTGGGCGCGTTTCTCTACCAATGCGTTGAACAGAAGACTGTCTGCTTAAGAAGAAGGGGGCTCCAGCGGGAGAAAGATGACATTTAGTTTGGCTGCGTATGTCGGATGCTGGCGAGGAAATGGATGAATGTATAGGCGATCTGCAAAGCCATAGGAAGTGAAGCTGTGACTGAAAGACTTTTACAGGCTTCAAGTATCAATTACTCGTATATAAGAAGATGGATTACATACATGTGCCGCGCATCCGTATGTTATATGGAATATATATATATATATATATATATATATATATATATTTCATCTATATATATATTTCATCTCTCTTTATATATATACATATATATAGAGATGAAATGGTGTGTGTTTGTATATTTATATATTGGTGGGACACGGTAACCGATTGGTTAATTAAAGCGTTCGCCTTGTAATGCGGACGGTACGGGTTCGAGCCTCCTCCTCTGAGACAGATACGCTGTAGGGAATTTAGCAGGTTCTTCAAT
The DNA here is from genome assembly GCA_963556255.1 of Allolobophora icterica. Taxonomy (NCBI): domain Eukaryota; kingdom Metazoa; phylum Annelida; class Clitellata; order Crassiclitellata; family Lumbricidae; genus Allolobophora; species Allolobophora icterica. Next base: position 30,435,171 of record OY744617.1, read on the forward strand.
CACAAATGCTCAGCGCCATCGTTTGATGCTTGGTGATATGTAACTGCATGGGCAGAAAGACAGATATGTAACTGATGGACAGAGAGACAGACCGGTAACTTGACAGAGAGACAGACCGGACGGTAACTGGACAGAGAGACAGACCGGTAACTGGACAGAGAGACAGACCGGTAACTGGACAGAGAGACAGACCGGTAACTGGACAGAGAGACAGACCGGTAACTGGACAGAGAGACATACCGGTAACTGGACAGAGAGATAGACCGGTAACTGGACAGAGAGACAGACAGGTAACTGAACAAAGAGACAGACCGGTAACTGGACAGAGAGACATACCGGTAACTGGACAGAGAGACAGACCGGTTACTGGGCAGAGAGACAGACCGGTTATATGGACAGAGAGACAGACCGGTAACTGGACACAGAGACAGACCGGTAACTGGACAGAGAGATACTCAGGTAACTGGACAGAGAGACAGACCGGTAACTGGACACAGAGACAGACCGGTAACTGGACACAGAGACAGACCGGTAACTGGACAGAGAGATACTCAGGTAACTGGACAGAGAGACAGACCGGTAACTGGACACAGAGACAGACCGGACAGAGACTGGACAGAGAGACAGACCGGTAACTGGACAGAGAGACAGACCGGTAACTGGACACAGAGACAGACCGGTAACTGGACACAGAGACAGACCGGGTAACTGGACAGAGAGACACTCAGGTAACTGGACAGAGAGACAGACCGGTAACTGGACAGAGAGACAGACCGGTAACTGGACACAGAGACAGACCGGTAACTGGACAGAGAGATACTCAGGTAACTGGACAGAGAGACAGACCGGTAACTGGACAGAGAGACATACAGATAACTGGACAGAGAGACAGACCGGTAAGTGGACAGAGAGACAGATGGGTAGCTGGACAGAGAGACAGACACTGGACAGAGAGACAGACGGGTAACTGGACAGAGAGACAGACCGGTAACTGAACAGAGAGACAGACCGGACAGAAGCTGGACAGAGAGACAGACCGGACAGAGACTGGACAGTGAGACAGACAGGTAACTGGGCAGAGAGACAGACGGACAGTCCGAACTGACCGAACAACTGACGGGTCAAACGACTGACCAACGAGCCATGATAATGACCGCGTCTTACTCCATTATTCATTTGTATGTAGACAGTGAATCTCTGATGAGCTTTGCAGACTGTGTGGTCATTCATTCTCCGAGTATATTGGGTTTATACATGCAACCTGTAGAAAGTCCTGCGCCGCTGTCTTAAGCGTTAAACTTCGTATAGTCGTAATCGTAACTGTAAACTCCAAACTTCTAAAGCGCCACTGGGAAGCCAAAGGCAGGGCACCAGCTTATTCACGAGCGATGGACTTCGGTTGAGCGTTGAGTGTATTGGTTGTGTGACTATCCTCCATAGGCTGCCTCTCTGTTTTACGGACTGTTTTACGGGACTGATGGTAATCTCCAAATTTCTACATGGCTACTCTAAAGCTAAGCGCAAAGTACCAGTTTATTTACGATTGCTGGATAGTATCAGAAGAGAAGGAAGGGAGGGAGGGATTGATAGGGGAGAATATATATGGGGAAAGAAATACAGATGAGGACAAAGATAAAATAGGAGGCAAGGAGCAAATGGAAGATGAAGTAGAGAGAGAGAGAGAGAGAGAGAGAGAGAGAGAGAGAGAGAGAGAGAGAGAGAGAGAGAGAGAGAGAGAGAGAGAGAGAGAGAGAGAGAAAGAGAGAGAGAGAGAGAGACAGACAGACAGACAGACAGACAGACAGACAGACAGACAGACAGAGCGAGACAGAGAGAGACAGAGAGAGACAGAGAGACAGAGAGACAGAGAGACAGAGACAGAGACAGAGACAGAGACAGACAGAGACAGAGACAGAGACAGACAGAGAGACAGAGAGACAGAGACAGAGACAGAGACAGAGACAGACAGACAGAGTCAGAGAGACACAAACACAGACACAGACAGAGAGACTGAGAGACAGAGAGACAGAAAGAATCACAGATGATGCAGAGAGAGACACACACAGGGACAGAGAGGGAAACGTAGAGATTTGATAACTTCACTCCAGCATATACCGCGTATTTTCTAACCAACTTGTTTTTTTTGTTTCGATATTATTCGATAGAGCGATGCATCGTTCATTATTACACGCTTGCAAGCGGCCACGCACGCAGTCGTCTAGGGCTATTGCTACAGACTGTTGGAGTGATGGGCTTGTTGGATGTGTCCTTGTCACGCGTTTCTTCCCTTTTCCAGGAACAAAATTCTCGAATTAGTTATTCCAATCGCTCCGTTCAACGTTATCCTGTTAGGGTCTTATCTTAAACTTCATCTTCTCAATGTTTTCTTTGAATGTACTGTCGCTTCCGAGGTTTCACCTTGGCAATCTGATCTTCCGTCTGTCCAAGGTCTAACCGATTTGTCTCGCTCTAACCATTTTACGTAATGTAATAAGAAGCATTTATATAGCGTCCTATCTTGAAGGACATCTAATTAAACGACTGCAGCGGACTACTTACTGATTATGGTGGTGTAAGACTGTCGTATATAGACTACTGATGTTGCATCGCTGATAGAAGAAAAGGAAGAGGAGCAGCCCCTTAGCTAGCCTGATAGGAATCCATGGTATGAAGTGCTAGTGACTTCATTTTCTTAGCCTCGGCATATGATGGCGGTTGGCCAATCCCTCCCTCTTCGTCTCATCTTCCCACCGACAGCATACGGTCAGTGTTTTCATTATAGCTGAGTTGTCTATTCGGGGTGCAGGTGAAGCAGAAATCTCAAACCAAATTTCTACCATGGCTGATAATTGTCTGATAACAATAGACTTCGTTGAAACTTGAGGCACATGTGGTCTGTTTGAACACAGACCTGAAATATATATGTTACATAAGCCTACAACTTCGGCTGGACTGGACCTATAGTGTTCCAGCCTCGCCTGCCCAAGTCACCAAGACACCTTCTGCCATTCGCTTAAGAACTTTTAACCAACGCAGAGGACACGAAGGAATATTGTCAGGCAAAGCATCAAATCTATGTGAAGCGGTTGACTGACTTGTGCCAAGCTGTGTTACGCACACACAGACGCACACACAGACACACACACAGACACACAGACACACAGACACACACACACACACACACACACACACACAAATGCACACACACACAAAACACACATTCATGCACACACACAAACACAAACAAACACCTACGCACACACACACACACTCACGCACGCACGCACGCACGCACACGCGTACGCACACACACGCAAACACACCTATGTGCACACACACACACACACACACACACACACACACACACACACACACACACACCTACACACGCACACACACACACACACACACACACTCACGCACGCACGCACACGCGCACGCACACACACGCACGCACACACACGCACTCACACACACACGCACACACGTGCAGATATATAATATCTGATAAATTATAATAAATAATATTTCTGCCCGCATCCAATTTAAGGTCCTCATCCTTGTGTGTAAGGCTCAACTTGGTTTCGCTCCAAAATATTTATGTGACTTAATTCATCGCCCTCACTCTGCTGCTTCTCTTCGTCCTCTTCGTTCATCTGACCGCTTTGACCTCCTCGTTCCCCGTGTCAGGACTTCTCTGGCTCAATCTAGGTCTTTTGCCTCCATTGGCCCTGCTCTTTGGAATGAGCTTCCTCCGTACGTTCGTTCTTCTATTCTCTCAGGTAACGTCTCTTCCTCTTTTAAGTTTCTTAAAACTTGCTTTTTCTCTCGGGGTCTCTCGCACTGGGAGCGCTTCTGAATGGCCCTCCCGCTAGAAGCGCTTTATAAATATCGAAATACAATACAATACAATACAATACAATAATACGTGCGAAGATATACACACATACATACGTACTATACGTACGTATACATACATGCACAATGCAGACTTACATGCATATACATAAGTCTAAATCATACAAACATAAATACATATGAGAGGACCAAGAAAGACGACCAAAGGGACCACGAGACCGTGATGGCGACCCCGAATTATGAGTTACTTTCATTTATTCATTTATCTAGCGCCCCTTTACGACGCTTTCCCTAGATCGGAAATAATAGGAAAACTCATCTGCCCGACAATAAAATGTTTGCTCGCGAAATTAAATGCCCCTCCCAACCGCAAACACACACACACACACACACACATATATATATATATATATATATATATATATATATATATATATATATATATATATATATATTGCCATCAATATAACACTATATATATACTTATCATGTTGCCTGTGTATAAGAGTACGTATATATCATATTCATATGTATTCATATATGTCAATATCTCACATTCTTTTTTTATATGTATATGTATTGGCCTACATAAGTTTATTTATATATGATGTACATTCATATTTCTACGAAACCTTATCAATAGAAATGCATAAATAGCCTCTATACTTAAACATGATATATACGTTTGCTTGTGTTTATACGTATATATATATATATATATATATATATACAATACATGCAATCAAAAACTTATAATACATGTGTATATATGTATATTACTACTTGCGCAACTGTCTAATGACCAAGCACCAGTCGATGGCGCTGAGCAGTTATGAGTGAACTTGCTGAAGGTTCCTATAGTAACTGTCTCATGGGAGGACTGAATCCGTACTCTCCGCGTTATACAATCAGAGATGGTTAACTAATCGAATAGATTCTAATTCTGATTCTAATAGATTAGCTCTCGCCTGATCCTAATTCTTATTCTAATTGATTAGCAATTTCTAGTTAATTCTAATCGTAAAACGATAAGCTGATCGATTAGGTGTTGTACGCTAAGTGATGCACTGATTCAAGACATGCTAATTGCAAAATGCAACAGTGAACTTCTGCAGTAGCAATGTCAATAACTGCAACATGTATTGACCAATGTGGTGTGTTGTTGCTTGCTGGTTTATGGTTTGTGTATGACATAGCAGTTGTGCTGCTTTAGGTATCAATAATAGACTCTAGTAACTAGCTTTGGTAACTTACTGTGCTTTGATCAAAATTTAACAAATTCACGAAGCAAATATATGTATCAATTATCAAAATCTAATTAATTAAACTGCTGCTAATTCTAATTCTGATCGATTAGAGGGTTTTGTTACGCTGATGACACACAGGCTTACCTCCATGGCCCAGACAACTCAGCTGCTCTTATGGATGAACTCATTCGGAATCCTGGAGGCTTCTTCTGCTCTTGATCTCTGGTTGTCCTCAAATCGATTCCGTCTTAACCCTGATAAGACCCAATACATTTGGCTCGGTAATCGTGTCCAGCTTGCCAGGATCGATGTTGACTCTCTTCGCCTCAGGTTTCCAATGTGTACTTCTCCTCCTCTGTCCGTGATCTTGGATTTGTCCTAGACCCTACTCTTTACCTGATCTGCACTAGGATTGGCTACGGAAACGCTCTCTATATTGGCCTCTCATCAACTAATACCTCTAAGCTTCAGTCCATCCTTAATGCTGCTGCTCGCCTCATAGGGGGCATCATGAAGTTTGTCCATATCTCTTCCTACATCCGGGACTCCCGTCGCTGGCTTCCCATTCACAAACGCATCAAATTTAAGATCCTTTCCCTCATGCGTAACTGTCGTGTTGGCTCAGCTCCGCTGTATCTCAGGGCTTACTGCACCCAGTTTCCAGTTTGCCTGGTCGGGCCTCTCTCCGATCATATGCCGGTTCCTTGGATGCGCACTGCTAAGGCACAGTCTCGTAGTTTTGCGGTCGTGGGTGCTTCCAGCTGGAACAGCCTCCCGCAAGGCTTTAGGCTTGTCCTCCTCTCTCTCTCCCCTGTACAGTTTCGCAAGCGCCTGAAAATATTTCTCTTTGTCAGGGAAGACACTGACCCGCTTCGGGAGCGTCTCTGATTTTGAGTGGCGCTATATAAATTCTCGATTACAATTACAATTACAGTTAATTTTAATTCTAATCGATTAGCAAACTTCAGCAGCTAATTCCAATTCTTATCAATTAACATATTATGTCAGTAGCTATTCTCATTCTAATCGATCAGCATTATGTCAGTAGCTAATTCTAATCCTAATCGATTAGCATATTTCAGTATAGCTAATTCTAATTCTAATCGATTAGCATATTTCAGTATAGCTAATTCTAATTCTAATCGATTAGCAATTTAACTAATCGTGCCCATCTCTAGTTACAACTTGAACGCTCTAACCCATCGGTCACCCTGTCCAACATTATCATGCACATTGCATTTAAACAAAAATACAAGCATCAAAATGCATGCAATCTACATATGCTTCATTGTGTATGCGGAATTGCGGATGTATGCATCTTCCTTACAGATTCGCTGACGCTTTATATCTACAAACATGTCGATAAATACAAGCATATATATGACGCGCTGTGCATTTCGATGTATGAATTTTCCACAACAGATTCGCTGCCGGCTTTTTATTGCAACGCACTTTGTGCTGGCGATGTTCAACGACCGTTGAAGACTGGAATAAGTCAATTCTTGCGCAAACGAAGGAAATTCGAAAATGGCTTCTAAGTAGTTGTACGTCCGTCTTTAAGTGCCCCATTCTAGTCAACACTGTCCGTTTATGCGGGGGCTCGGCTGGCTGGGCGCCTGGTCTTACCAGTCCCTCGGTGGTAACACCAGTCGGAAATGGATGAGCACGGTTGCAGTGGCGCGTCGGATGATAGGTAAGTGATCGATGAAAAGAGAAAGGGATACGGCGAATGATCAGATCAAGCATCTTCATAGCCTCTGATCGTTTTTATTCTTTCATATCTGTCTGTATGTATATAGGTATGCATGCATGTACGTATGTATGTACTTGTGCAATTATGGATATGTGTATATGTAATCAGGGCCGCATTAAGGCTAGTGCGGGCCCGGGTGCTGTGACTGGCAAGTTTCATCACAGAAAAATTTTATGACCTTTTTTGGGAATTTTTGATGACCTTTTTTGGGAATTCTTCTTACACAAACTTTGATGACCTTTTTTGGGAATTTTTGATGACCTTTTTTGGGAATTTTTCTTACATTAACATATGTACTTCCGAAAATGCGGGCCCCAAAATCTGCGGGCCCGGGTGCTGCAGCACCCTTAGCACCCCCCTTAATGCGGGCCTGTATGTAATAGGCTACGGTACTTATGTATGCATGCATGTGTGTATTTAAGAATGATCGAATATGGCTATTTCTTCCTCTCCCTCCTCCTCTTTTCTTTTTCCTACTTTCCCATCTACTTCTTCTTCTTCTTCTTCTTCTTCTTCTTCTTCTTCTTCTTCTTCTTCTTCTTCTTCTTCTTCTTCTTCCTCTTCCTCTTCCTCTTCTTCTTCTTCCTCTTCGTCCTGCGCTTCCTCCTCTTCTTCTTTACCCTCCTATACTTCTGCTTCCTCCTCACCCTCCTCCTCCTCTTCTTGTTCCTCCAACAGCTCCTCCTCTTCTTCCTCCCCCTCCTCCTCTTCTTCTTCCTCCTACTAATCCTACTCTTCCTCCTTCTCCTTCTCCTCCTCTTTCTCTTCTTCTTCCTCCTACTCCTCCTACTCATCCTACTTCTCCTTCTCCTCCTCTTTCTCTTCTTCTTCCTCCTCCTCCTGTTCTTCTTCGTTCTCCTTCTCCTCTTCCTTTTCCTCCTCTTCATCCTTTTCTTCTTCTTCTTCTTTCGTCTGAATGCGACGGTAACGAGCGCCTGATTTAGATCTGATGTGGAAGTAATAATGACCACTGCCATCCATCGACCTCCTTCTTTTCCCTGAACAGAGGTTGTTGCTCTTACGAAAACAGATGGGACTTTGTCTCTGTCCGTGCCTCTCTGTCTCTGTCTGTCTTCCTGTGCCTGTATCCCTCTAGTTTCAAAATTTTTACTCCACCATCGCTCACTCTATAATGAGAGCATTGACCTTACACTTTAATACAGTGTCCACATTTATATATACACTCACATACATACAAACATACATACATACACACAAACATACATACAAACATACACACGCACATATATACCTACAAACATACATATATGCATTCACACATACATACATACACACATACATGATTCATGCCCACATACGCAAACACACATACATTCACGTACAAATAACACGCAAAATAATCATCTGTATCATACAACCCCGATGTATTTTTACACTTCCATTCGATGATTGTCCAAATCCCCTTTTGCGGGTTCTTGCATCTTCCATCGGACCCTCTAAAGACGGACATGTCCAGCTGAGTCTCCTTCCGCCGTTGAATCCGCTTCCTTCTCTCAGACCGACTCTTCTAATTTCTCCGGAGACCCTCTTGTCCACTCCACTCGCCTGACCGGTCAGCGGCACTAATAGTGACCAGCGCTAAACGAAACGTTGCTTGCGGTTCACTGGCCGAGCTCTGCGTCAAACGGGGATTCTCGATACATGGCAATGAGGATGATAGCAGGAAGTCGTCGCTGATATTGTTTAACAGGAACAGACAGACAGACGGACGGACGGACGGATAGACGGACGGACAGACAGACAGACACACAGACATACACACTACACAGACATACACACAAGCAGACAGACAGACAGACGGACAGACAAAAAGACAGACAGACACACACACAGACAGACATAAATACATACATACATACATACATACATAGATACTTACATACATACATACAGACAGACAGACAGACAGACGGACAGACAAAAAGACAGACAGACACACAGACAGACATAAATACATACATACATACATACATACATACATACATACATACATACTTACATACAGACAGACAGACA
>OY744617.1:30451565-30456565 GCA_963556255.1 Allolobophora icterica
GATGACATAAGACAATCATAAGGCATCAAAACTACTCTGCTAGACAAAGTCGTTCAACGAAGACTCCGATGGTTTGGACATGTAAAGAGAATGCCAGTTGAGTGAATCCCACACAGTGCACTACATGCAAGATTCAAAGGGAAAAGACACAAAGGCAGACCAAGACTACGCTGGATAGATAATATAACTGAGGACATAACATCACTTGGAATAACATTAAGAGGGGGGGGGCAAAAGACTTGACAAATGACCGAGGACAATGGAGATCATTTGTTCGTACCCATCGCCGCCAAATGGGTGGCGTCAGGAACTGATGATGATGATACTACAAATACAGTTTCTACTTTATTATATATAATACATAATATATATTTAAGCTATATTTGCCCGTTTACAATCGCACGTATTAAAGATGGACGCAAGCATGTAGGCCTATATAATTCTACTTGTCATTTGTAACTTCTATCGCGATAGTATCTAATATATACAATAGTTAAAAGACAGACAGACTGTCAGACAGACAGACTGTCAGACAGACAGGCAGACAGACAGATTGATCTTACAGATATTGTCTTGATTAAAGGTTGATTTTGGTGCGGTCTAGATTGATGCATTATACACCTGCGACACCGAACACACACCCACATACGCACACTCACATATTATACACACACACCTACAGGCACACAAACACACAGGCAGACATAAAGCCACAGCAAACAGAGGCAGATAAACGAACACGTAAACAGGTAGACAGACTGACGCACAGACACAAAAACCAACATACACACACAAGCAGACAGACATACAGCCACCGCGGACAGATAGACAAGCAAGGAGACAGACACACATACACACCGGTAGAAAAATACAGCCACGGTAGACAGATGCAGATAGACAAACACGCAAACATGCATACACACATATACACAAACGCACACAGACACGCAAGCAGACAGACACGCATACAGAGCGACGTACATTGCAGTGTCATGTAAACAGGTCAACCAGTTCATTCGTGGACCGTCATTCAGTCATTTCGTATGCATACGGATCGCGTCATTTGTCTTTTAGGACGACATCAGAATGAGATCATGTCGACGTCATCAGATAAGGAGATCGTTCGGGACCTCCAGCCGAGAGCATCTTTCATTTCCAGTCTCCTCAGCAGCCCAGGTCTTCCTCTACTCATTCGGTGCTCCGTCAATCATGTCCACAACATCAGTGTCGACGCCGTGATCAATCGCAAATCGGGCGCTGGACAAATCATCTTCGTGGCGCCAACGATTATCGATTAAGAACTAGAGTATATATATATAATTATATATATATATATATATATATATATATCATGTCCACAATATATATATATATATATATATATATATATATATATATATATATATATATATATATATATATATAGTCGTATAACACGTACATATGCACATACCCAAACACTATCTCACATGCCAACCAACACACACATGCATTTACACACAGACACGAAAGTGCACACGAATATACTGTACACATTTGCGCACACACATACACACCAGCAAACACGCACATTAATACACATACACAAACACACCTACACACACCTACACACACACCTACACACACCTACACACACACACACACACGCACGCACGCACACACACACACACACACACACACACACACACATATATACATATATATATGTACACATGCAAGGAAATGTAAATATATACACATAAACTCATACACACATACATACATATGGAGACACGTGTACACACAGTCGAAAAATAAAGGCTATGATATCTCTCCATTTTTTGGCCCCTGGCGACTGCCCAGCGTGGCCATGCCTTAAGACGGCACTAGTTTACTCTTCTTCCAATCTCATCTAATCCCATCTAATCCCATCTTATCTAATCTCATCTCATCTCATCTAATCTCATCTAAATATAATCTCACCTCATCTAATGTGACGTATGCAACGTCGAGCATTTACCGAACACAGCAGATTTTATCATCGCCCATCAGATGAATGACACCAGACCGAGAAGACATTAATCGCGTCGCACAACTTTTGTCGTATCCGAGTCTATATCTAAGACCGCATCGTCCGATCCATCACTGACCCGAAAAACGGACGAAGAAGGAAGCAGAGGTCACGCACGGGATGATCGAAGAGTCGATTAATGAAGTGATCACACCCGTCCAGACCCAAAATGACAAATGACGCAGCTGGACATCCCCTGGATATACGGTCACCGACGTTTCCTTTCGGACAGTATAGACGATGTCGTTCGCACCGAGGAACTAATATGTCGACCCTGTTTCATCTCAGCCGACTGGTCCTGTCACGGACATCTTGCACACCGCAGCGGCAGAAGAGCCAGCATCATCATCAACTACAGAATCTCTATTTCTGTCCAATCGGTGATGCTTGAAGTAATTGTTTATTCCTAAGACTTAAACTGGTTGAAGCAAATTTTTATTCCTAAAACTTAAACTGGTTGAAGTAATTATTTTATTCCTATATAAAACTCAAACTGGTTGAAGTAATTTTTATTCCAAAAAACTTAAACTGGTTGAAGTAAATTTTTATTCCTAAAACTGAAAATAGTTGAAGTAATTTTTGTATTCCTAAAACATAAACTGGTTGAAGCATTGATATGTATTAATAGTTACTGGATAGCTAATGGGCTCTAAAAGTTCGGATTATCGCTCGGTCAGGGATAACCATGGGCAAAACAGAGCAGACGACAAAAGACTTGTTGAAATTTTTTTTAAACTTTTTAATTATTTAAAATACTTTAACCGTAAATCCATTGTAATCAAATTTTAGAAAAATCGTGAAATATAAAGTATTATGTGATTTCGTTGCTTAATTATACGTCAACGAAAACGCTCTTCTCTGACCTTCTGATTCGCCGTCGGCCACAGGCCACTGACTAAAGCTTTATCAATCCAGTAACTATTAATACATATCAGTGGGTTGAAGTAAATTTTTATTCCTAAGACTTAAACTGGTTGAAGAAAATTTTTATTCCTAAAACTTAAACTGGCTGAAGAAACTTTTTATTCCTAAGACTTAAACTCGTTGAAGTAAATTCTTATTCCTAAAAGTTACCCTGGTTTAAGTAAATTTTTGTTTTAAAACTTACGCTGGTTGGCACAAAAGAGCTGATGCAGAATCTATATATCTCTTCCTATCTAACTTTCAACGCTTGAAATGAATTCTTGTTTTCCAAATAAGCCTACGCTAGCGGCTACTGAACAAACTCATGCATATATATATGTCGCAGCAAGTTCTCAAAGCATCACTTTTTGTCCAAGCTCCTTGCTAATTAATTAACTAAGTAAGTAAGTATATTCTTTATTGTGCAAGTTGCATAGCCACACTCTGGTGTACATAGGCCTACATCATAAAAACAAAATAAACGTAAAGCATGAAAACTAGCAGCCAAGAGAAAGGCGTCCATCTCTACTCCACCCACTCTAGCCTATGATATTAAATTCACTACGGCAGAAGACTAATTTTTGACCTCCAAATAAACATCGCCAAAAACATACAAATCACCAGCGACGAACTCCAACGCCCACACAAACAGCCCACAGCCGATGGATTCTCATCCGATGTAAACAGCTGACCGTTCAGAGTCATATGAAGCATTCCATCAGCTCCTCCTTCTGTGTCTCACAAGAGCTGCAGAATATCGCTTCACGTCCGAGTTTGAAATATATTCATAGTTCTCGCGACTTCGCTTTTTTGGGCGGTGTAGAAATTTCGAGATTATGATTACTGGTATCTCTTGCAACCGTGGATTTTCACTTCACTTGCCTGGACAACCCCTCTGACACGACCCAGCGCTCGTGAATAAGCCGGTGCCCTGCGCTTAGCTTTAGAGTAGCGTCTTAGAAATTTGGAGTTTACGACTGCGATTACTTATTTCCAAAGCCTTACAACCGGTGGCCATTCAACAGAAAGCCGCCGCGAATAGAGGCAAAGAAAGCCAAGAAGTCTGTTTTAATTAAGGAGTCCATGTTCGTCGGACTCCTCTCTCTTCGGACTCTTCGGACTGTCTCCGCGGTTACTCCGACAAAATGATGAACGACTCTCTCATTTCGAAATTCCTGACAGTCCGAAGCAACCGAAATAGCGCGTTCTCCGCCAATCAATAATGGAAGCGTACACTAACAATAGATTTATGTGGCGCTATGAGAGGCTATTCTAACAGCCACAAAATATTTAGTGTTGTATATATGTAACCGCGTGGAAGTTATATATATATATATATAAATATATATATATATATATATATATGTAACCGCGTGGAAGTTATACACACAACACACACACACACACACACACACACACACACACACACACACACACACACACACACACACACACACACACACACACACACACACACACACACACACACACACACACACACACACACACACACACACACACACACACACACACACACACACACACACACACACACACACACACACACACACACACACACACACACACACACACACACTGTGTATATATATGCTGTTGCATTATGCTTGCTGTTGTGCTATGTTTAGGATCAGTTGCACGCCATAATTATGGTAATGGCTGGAGGAACGACGAGGGTTATTTATAGGGAATAACACTGTGTAGTAACGTCACAGATCTCCGCCACTACCCGTAGTCTGGTAGTGCCAGTCCCAAACCTAGAGAAAGGAGGAGGGCTTGTATAGGTATTTGTTTCTGCATACGGACTTGTATACTATATGTATATTTATATTGGTAATCGATTAAAATGATCGGAGGGGGTCCATAGAGTAGTGGTAACATCACTGGCGTGAAGAGCAAGAGGTAGCGGGATCGCTTCCCGCAACCTCCCCAAATTTAGGTCCACTCACCCTTTCATTCGCGAGATGGCGCGTTGTTAAAATGAGATGCAGGACGTGATGGGTACCTTGCATGGCTGCCGTGTACAGTT
>OY744617.1:30459065-30464065 GCA_963556255.1 Allolobophora icterica
TTCTCAACCTTTTGAGATTCAAGGACCACTTAAAAATTTTGTGTCTCGGCCGCGGACCACCACTAAAAATTGTGCCAAAAAACAAATTAATACAAACGAAATTTTTCCCCATAAATCCGTGTATTATTAGTTTCCTGCTGCTATCTAGCCGATTCTGGCGATTGAAATAAAACAAAAATTTACAAAATTTACAAAATTTGTCTGTATGCATGTAGTGAATTGTAAAAATATAAATTGTAGGCCTTGCTCGCGGACCACCAGACAGATGGCCGCGGACCACCAGTGGTCCGCGGACCACAGGTTGAGAACCGCTGGGTTAGAGTATTTTTTTTTATTCCGGATTTTTCTATAGCGCCTCTCGAAGTCTACTACTACTCAGAGGCGCTCCCGACTACAGCATTTGATACTGTGCCGGAATTTTCACGCCGAAGCGCCACGAGCAATTGCGAGTGAAGGACTTGCCCAAGGTCCGTACGCAGCGGCTAGAGTGGGATTCGAACCTGCAACCCTCCGGTCACAAGGCGCCGAACTTACCACTGAGCCACCACGCCCCACAGAGTGTTGTACTGTCAATCGAGAGGTCGGGGTTCAAATCCCCGCCAGGGCAGAAATTTAGTTCGAGATTTCTGCTCAGCCTACGCCCCCTAGCCAACACAGCTATAATGAGTACACTGACCCTACTCTGTCGGTGGGAAGATGAGACGGTGAGGGAGAGGAGAAATCTCGAACGAAATTTCAACTCTGGGGAAGCATAGCAGTAATAAAATGGTATCCATTCAAATGTTCCGTGGATGTGACCTACATACTGTTGTGCATACAAATTTAAATATATAGATCATGGAGTGTAAATGTACCTAGTTACTTGGAGAAATGGATCATAAACATGTTTTAAGGCTAGAAATAAATCGTGAAGTACTGAGATCTCTGATGTGCGTCTGATGTGTCAGTCGGGAATAATTGGAGAACTTTGATGTTACAGATCCCAGACAGCGGCCGGTGTGAAAATCAATAAATCGATACCCTTCAACTGACGACCACTACTTCGTCATATCTCTATCTTTCTCATTCGCCATCTTCTTCTGTGAAACCGTTCTGTGTTTGACAGTTTTTGAAGTGGCGTTACATAAATTGCGTTTTGCAAGCAACATCTACTGTCAATCTGCGGAATACAAGCCAGAATGAAAATGCACGCAGCTGGCACCATTCAACATCATCTTCTTCTTCATCATTTTCTTCTTCATCATCTTCTTCATCATCTTCATCTTAATCATCTTCATCATCACAATCTTATTCATCTTCATCTTCATCATCATCATCATCATCATCATCATCATCATCATCATCATCATCATCATCATCATCATCATCATCATCATCATCATCATCATCATCATCATCATCATCATCATCATCATCATCATCATCATCATCTTCTTCTTCTTCTTCTTCTTCTTCTTCACCTTCACCATCATCATCATCTTCTTCTTCTTGTTTTTCATAATCTTCAACAATTGCATTTATTAAGCGCCAGCATCTAATGACCAAGCATCGATCGACGGGGTGAGAAACTGTGAGTGAAGGACCTGTTCAAGGTCTCCACAGGGTAGGCTAGAACTCATATACTGTCCGCGTTACAAAAGCAAGCGTAAATGGTCTGCCATTGCACCATGCAATTCAGTTAAACGTCCAACCTCTCTTAGATCAGCGTCTTCTGGAAAGCAAGTTGCTCCTGTTACACGTCCAGTCGTTGGCCAGCGTTAATAATCCATTCACCTGGAACGCTCTATTTCCTCGTGTTCGCAACTATCCTATAACGTATGTAGAGACTGTCTTTCACTCTAGACCGAGGACTTACCCTTTCCGTCTATACCTATGTTTTCCCGGTTTCAATGTGCACTTCGGAGCGTTGTAAAGAGGGCATTATCAAATTACAGTTGTGTTGTCCTGTATTCCGTCTCTCCTACTTTTCATTGTGGGGCATGGGAACGTTACTTTACATTACACCAATACAATCGATAATACAGTCACTCATATGCATATATGTATATACACGTATATACATTAACATATATATATATAGATTTGTGTATATTTATACATATTTACATAGGTATAAATAGGTTCATATATATATATATATTTAAATGATGATGATGATGATGATGATGTTGATGATGATGATGATGATGATGATATGATGATGATGATGATGATGATGATGATGATGATGATGATGATGATGATGATAATGAGTTCTCTGCCCAAAGGCAGGTCCATTGGCTTTATGCCACCCGGGATGAGATGAGTGAGGTGGTTTCCCGTTGCCTCCCTCACAGACAACTGTGAGTGAGCAACTTGTTCAAGGCCGCTATGCAGTGGCTTGAGGTAGATTCGAACCTGCTCCGGTTACAAGGCACAGAACATACCGCTACACCACCGCGTCCCACATATATTTATATATACATAAATAGATTTCAACGAGAAACAGATTGGAGCGTTAGCCATCTGGGTATATATATACACATATCTATGACATATATATATGTATATATATGATATATATGACATATATATATGGCTTATATAGACCTATATATATATATGGGCTGCAGCTGCAGAGGAGAAGAAAGATCGGTCCACCGTGCATTACCAGAATCTCTTGCCATCCACTTGATCGGACCGCAAGGTATTGCATGCCAATTCTCTTGCCGTCGAATGGCCCGTATATAATACCATGTATTTTCCATGGCATACACATGTTTATATATGATATATATATATGGATCTTGTAATTAACTTGCGATTGATAGTAAGTATGTCTATCTATATATCTTGCAAGGCATATATACATTAATATATATATTAATATATATATAAGAATACAATTATACACACACATAAGTGTATCTATATATTTTTATATTTAGACACTGAATATAGCAACTTTTAAGTACCTCAGAAAATCGCAGCACACATGGCTATCTGATTGGTCTAAACAAGCGTTGGAAGATAGTTTCTGAATGTTTATTGTTCAGAGCCGAATGCAACAAAGCGTAAATGCGATGGAAGGCTTTTCCAGAAGGATGGTCCATTATATGTAAAGGCAAGTTGAGGTCGAGTTTAAGTGCGGAAGCGTGTCACCTGCATATCTCCAAGGCTAGCAGAGCGCAGCGATTGCTGATTTGGCTGACTTCAAACTGAAACGCAGAGGTCCGTGATGTATGCCGCGACAGAGATAATGATGGTCTTAAAAGAACTTCGCTCGAAAACAGGAAGCCAGTGTAGTGTGTGTGGTGTGTGTGTATGTGTGTGTGTGTGTGTGGTGTGTGTGTGTGTGTGTGTGTGTGTGTGGTGTGTGTGTATGTGTGTGTGTGTGTGTGTGTGTGTGTGTGTGTGGTGTGTGTGTGTGTGTGTGTAGGTGTGTGTGTGTGTGTGATAAACCTCTGTACCGATATATAGTGACATATACCGGTTTATGTATATATATATCGCTATACGAGTATATGTATGTATGCATGTATGTGAATATGTAGCCATAAATGTGTTGATACATATAAATATGCATTTATGCATGCATGACTTTGTATGTGTATGTATATGTATTATGTAAGTATATATGTGTTCTAGTGGGGGTATATCTATGTGTATATGCATGTGTGTATGTATAAATATATGTAAATGATGTGATATATTGGGTGCAAGTTCGTTTTCATATAAAAAGGTGAAACATGCAGTGAGTGTTGTGACTGAACAGAAGTCAATAAATCTTATAAATAGGTTCACGTGGTATACGTCGTCAAAGTTCCCTCCACGATTCATCAATGTTTCTTAATATGGGGTTAGCAAGGCTTCTTCTAAGCCGGCAGTCATAAAGATATATAATGCATATATGTATGCATGTATGTGAAAACTATGTATGTATGCATATACATGTACAATGTATGTATGCATTGTATGTATGTATGTATGTATGTATATATGTATGTATATATGGTGCATGTATCAATCAATGAATCAACTGAGCATTTATATAGCGCCCCTTCGATGAAACTATTCAGAGGCGCTCCCTGCCCAACCCTGGCAAAAGAGCAGAGAAGAAAGCGGTGGACGAGTATATACATTTATGTATGTGTATGCATGTATGCATGTGCATGTATGTGTATATATGTATGTATGTATGTATGTATGTATGTATGGATGTATGTATGTATGTTTGTAAAAACTATGTATGTATGTATGTATGTATGTATGGATTTGTATTTTATGTATGCAGGTTTGTATGCATGTGTATATATGTATGTATGTATGTTTGTAAAAACTATGTATGTGTATGTATGTGTAACTGTGCATGTATGTATGTGTATGTATGCATGCGTATGTACGCATATGTTTGTGTATGTGTGTATACGCTGGACCATATGCGTTAGCCTTAAATTATTGAGTGGCGACGAGGAGTCCATACTGATGGGGAGAGTGACCAAGGGACGCAGAGGCGAGTTTTACATCGCCCGCGAGATAACCGGAAGCCACACCGGATCGAAGTAATTCCCTTGACTTATAAAGCGCAATTTCAGATGCATATCAGCCACGCTCCATCATTCAGGTGAAGAGTCGAAGTGGTCTAAGGGTTAAAGAGGGCGTTCGTTGTATAGTGAGTCTGGGTTCGATTCTGCTTACCCGTTATGTTTGTGTCTGTCGCATTGGTGGGGTTAATGAGGGCGCTATATAAATGCCTAGAAAGATACATAATTTGCTTCATGGTTGCAGGTATGTATGCATGTGTATGTTTGTACGTGTACGGTGGCCGATTTTGGTTGGAGCGCTTGGCCTGTAACGCAGAGAGTACGGGTTCGAGTCTTGCCCGAGGCACTTATCGTTTAGGGACCTTGAGAAAGTCCTTCACTCACAATAATTATTGTTCAGCGCCATTGATGTTATGTTGTATGGTCGTGTGCATTTAATAATAATAATAATAATAATAATAATAATAATAAAAATAA
>OY744617.1:30469065-30476565 GCA_963556255.1 Allolobophora icterica
ATGCCGAAATAGTTCATATGTAATACAATACATGATATGTATACATACATACATACATATGTCTTTAAGGAGGACTAATGCATATATACTGGTGTTATACCTGTATGAGCTTAGACATAATATTGTATGGCAATATAGTTTCTCTTCTGATTGCTTCTCAGCCTTCTCTCATATTTATACTGTTGCCTTCTCTGCCATTAGCAGCTCTTTCAAGTCAAGGAATTTGTAATTAAACTGCGACAAAACATCTAATTTAGACCGAATGGTGACTGAAGCAGGTATATTAATCCACATATACAATACAATGGCATACAATGCAACAGAATACAATACCATACAACGCAGTGCTATGCGATTCAATGTATGCACTGTCATATTATGTGAAACCCAACATCGCACAGCACAATAAGACTCAAAGCAATACAATACAGTAAAGTTCAATACAATACATTTAATACGATACAATGCAATACAGAAATACGATACGATGCAAAGCAATACAATACAAATACAATACAGAAATGCTAAACGATGCAAAACAATACAATACAAATACAATACAGAAATACGATACGATGCAAAACAATACAATACAAATACAATACAGAAATACGATACGATGTAAAACAATACAATACAGAAATACGATATGATGCAATGCAATACAATACAGCAGAACACAACTAAATTTTTTTACAGCGATAGGTTAGAGGTGTTCTTTGTAAACGAACAGAGGGAGACATCATGAAGCATAGGCAGAGATACAAGGGAAGGTACATCTTGAGGTCATAAAGGACACACGGCAGAGGAGGCTTAGAACTCTAAATGTCAAATGCGTCCAAAGGAGTTCCGCATCGGCTTAATAAGCCTTAGAAATGAGCGGATATCCGTTGCTGTATTCAACCGCATTGCCAATTGTCAATACTAAAGGACGCAGAGTTCCGAACGAACGAACTCATTGATACATTATGTATTTATAATTGCAATTAAAATAACAATTGAATGTTCTTGAGATTAACATTTTGGCTACCAAATAAGTCAGTATCATTGTTAAGTTTAATACTAGTGAGCATCCATTATAATTTCCTAATTTTGTATGATAGTTGAAGCTGAAGGCTTAACTTGGCTGCAGTAATTAGTAAATTAATTGAAATAACAATTAAATTCTTTAGATCAAAGTCTGAGCCAAATCATTGAGTAACATTGTTGAGTCTTTTGAGCATCCATTATAGTTTCCTAATTTTGTATGATAGTTGAAGCTGAAGGCTTAACTTGGCTGCAGTAATTAGTAAATTAATCGTAATAACATTTTAATTCTTTAGATCAAAGTCTAGACTACAAAATCATTGAGTTTCATTGTTAAGTCTACTACTTTTGAGCATCCATTATAATTTCCTAATTTCATCTGATTTTCCAGCTGAAGGCATTAACTTGGCAGTAGTCATCAGCCCAGTCCGCCAACAATTCGGTTTGATCTTTTCCTCACCCGGGCTTTGATGCTGGTGTCAATACTACTATTCGTATTTGCGTCGAAATGCATATTAATAGAATTCCCTTAACTGCATTTTATGTTCTCGCATGGGTTTTCTCTCATCATCTTTGTCTTTTCCAACATCATACGATCTGTGCTCTATTCTTGTTCATCCTCTCCCTCGTCTATTTCCTCACCCTCTTCGTCATCGTCTTCTATTTTAAACTCTTCCTCGCGTAGAGTCAGAGCTCATCAGAACGAGAATCATCGATTTCCGTCCTCACTTCTTCTTCTTCTTTCCCCAGACTCTGTTTTTAATCTGACAAAGAGAGACGGACAGACAAATCCAATTTCCACGAACCGGAAGCGGCAGGCAGTAAGATGAGGTAACAGAGTAGAGTATTGTTGATTAGCGTATCCGGAGAATGGACGGAGTAACGTAAAGCGAAGATTAGAGTAAGGATAGAACGGAGTAGATAAAGTATAGCAGAGCATGGTTTGAGTAACGTATACATATATAAAGAGATGATTAGAGTAAGGATAGACTGCAGAGCATGCAGATAGCGTAGAACAAAGCGTGGATAGAGTAATGCATAGAGAAGATTAGAGTGAGAATAGAGTAGAGTAGGTACAGTAGAGCAGAATATGGATTGACTGATAGAGTAAGAAGAATTAATTCATGTGAACTAATGTAGACCCTTGTCTTTGCAGGTTTTAAACGTCCGCAAGAGAATGCCCTTTTTCGCTGAAGAGTAGGTCCTAACGAAGTGAGAAAGGATAAATTCCAGCGGCAATACCTCAAGTGTTTCTTACTAGGTAACATAATCAGCAGCAGGTAGCCTTTCTAGCCATTCTGCAACTCTGGCATAATACTATCGCAGACATTCCTTTTGGTACGAGAGCATACTGCATGGCGCCGACGAACCAAGTGAGAGTTGCATTAGCTTTTTTTTCTGTTGACGAGCATTAGCCTCCGCCGCACTTGGTGACCTATGGTTCCTTCTTGTTGGAACTAACTCAAGGGAAGAACGTTCGACAAGGTCAGATGTTTCTACCTATTGACATAGGATCTAGTCGTCGTCCTTGACAAGACGCATGATAACGGCGCTGACTTTCCTTATGTAATCTATATATGTATAGATGATTGCATGCCATTACTCTGCATGTATGTATGTATGTATGTATGTATGTATGTATGTATGTATGTATGTATGCATGCATGTATGTATGTATGTATGTATGTATGTATGTATGTATGTATGTATGTATGTATGTATGTATGTATGTATGTATATATATATGTATGTATGTATGTATGTAGGCATATATATATGTATCATACATACATATATACATATTTGCATTTATATGTATGTATGTATGATATGTATGCATGTATGTAAGCATGTATGTATGTATATATTTTTTTATATATATATCTACATATGTATCTATGTATGTTTGGCAGCGATATATGCATTTATATATATTTGTATGTATCAAAATAGTTATATAGCGCATTTAAGAAAGTCTCGAATGCGCTGAAATATGCATATATTGACCTATATGCAGATATTGACCGTAACATGCTAATAGCTCTATAGAGGTTCGTTTTGACATGAGACTGTCTGCCGCTGTCTACGGCGACTGATGCTGGACCGTGCACGCCCTTCAATCACAAGACACGCAATGATGTTGCGCCTTAAAAACACTCCTATCCCAGTAATTCCCAATCCCTTGTATCGACAAATTCTTCACAGTATAACCCCGTAACCTTATGCTATAGTTTCGTCTTAGACAGAAGCATTAATCAAATGTAATTACCAGAGTAGAGGTGTACAGATTAGAGCCTTCCCGAGGCGATCACTGCGCAGGGATCTTAAGCAAGTACATACATGTACTTCCCCCGCACTTGCTCAGCGCCATCTATGTTCTATCGTATGGTTGCGTGTGCATTCCTGACCTTTGGAAAGAGGGCAATATCAAGTGCAAATATTTTTATAATCTGTTAATGGAGTCAGTGCTTGCACCTTAGATCTGGCTGACGATCATGTTTCAACGCTTCTGGCAGGTTGCTGCAGGGCGTCTTAGTAATGATGAGATGTATGGGTAAATATTAATGATCAGGTGTATGGGTATTAGGGTGCTCCAGAATACAATGGGTTTCCAAAAAGTTTCTAAAAATACTGCTCCCTGGCAATTTTCCCATTCCACTTATCACTTTGTTCAACTGTACCAATTTTCAGACCAATTGAAACAGGTTAAGCCTTGCCACCGGCACAAAAATGTTATATGTGAAAATAAGCGAATTTGCTTAAAATCGGCAATATCATGTAATTATTTTCGTGATGATTAACTTCTTTTGTGAACTATTTTATGTGCTTGGCGAAATTTATTATATAGAGTTTTAAGTGTCCTGAGTCTTCATTTGTTTAGTGAACAACTGAACATAGATAAACCAGTTTAAGAAGTGATGATGAAATTAGATGACTTGTTGGGGGGCTAATTGCCAGCCAACAGAATTCCTACAGAAGAAGATGCTCTGTGTTTGTTCTTTCATCTGAAAAATGGTCCCATGGACCAAGAAAAGCATGTAAATTTGAAAGAAGCGATTGCAGAGAAAGTACTAGCAGCAGTGCAAAAAGAATGGGGTAAGGCTGGAATTGTCATACAACGAAAAGACAAGGTCAAGGTCAAGATTCGGGATCTCTACGAGAATTATCGATTCATCCAGAAGCGAAAGGGGTGCACATCAAATCAAGACAAAGAAATTAAGTTTATTGAAGAAATGAAGAACTACTTTAATATTGCACACCAAGATGCTCAAAAGAAGATTGGCCTACGCAGCCAGCAATAGACAGATGAAGATGTGGCATTTCTGGCAGCCCTGCAAGAACAGAAGACTGTACAAATGGCATCCGAGGATAAAGGCTAAAAAAGCAAGAAGAAAATAAAATGCTGAGAGACTCTTCCGACTTGGTCAGAGAAGCGACAGAAGAGAAAAGAAAGATCTGCGCTTCGGCATCTTTTAACAATGCAGTAGATCTACACTTAACTTAATCCTGGAGCATGCTTCTGACTCACAATCAGAAGAATCTGATGGCGATTTTGCATGCCCGTCTCATTCAGGTGAAATGCCTAAGAGCAAATACTCCTAACAATATAACATTACAACTTCTGAAAATGAGACAAACACAATCACTAGAAACTGAAATTCCAGTATTTCGTCAATTGAATGCACCCACAAAACTGATTCATTTGATTGACAAAAAAGTCATTTGCTTATGTTCAACCTACTTAATATTGAAGTGGCATATCCACCAGCACAGTCGAAAACTGTTGACGATTTCCAATCAATCAATCAATCAATCAGTCAATCAATCAATCAATCACTTTCGTTTATCCTGACCAAGCTGACACTTGCTCCACTTGTTACAGAGTTAAGGTAGATACAATAATATACTGTCATCAAAAATGAGCCCGGCCTACGGGATTTATATAAAAATAATAATTATGCAAATATGCCACGACAGAAGGGAAGCATCTGTCGTATGAGAGTATCTCATACAGTTTAATATGCGGAATATATGAATAACTTAATATTTCAGTTCGGTATATAGTAATTCTATATTAGCAGGCAATTATACTTGGTTGTTTAATCAGTTCTTATATTTATATTGAATTCTGGATATGAAATTGCGATCAACTTTCTCGGGGAGTTGGAGTTGTCAAGCAGCCATGTTTGTTCGTCATGTTAAAGTGGTGAATGATTTGAATGACATAGCGATGAAACTGATAACAGACTTTGCAAATGCAATCACAAAGGACAAAGACAGTTTATGCTGCAGGTGATTGAAGCTCATAGACGCAGAAGTCCAGATTTCACTAAGGAAACTCATAACGGTGTAACAGGGTTATTGTTGAAACATCATCGGGCTGGTGGCAAGGCTTAACCTTAATTTAAAAACCTCAAATTTGGATTTTTAGACTCATCTGTATGAGACGCATGGGAAAATGTCCGGGGAGAAATGAATTTTTAACTTTTAATTTTGTGGAGCACCCTAATGGGTATGTCTGTATATTAATGATCAGATCCACGGATAACACTCGCATCGCGATAGACTAATTAATTGAATCGGATGTTGTACAATTCCATGTAAGCAAGAACGCAGGCCTTCAGTTGTACAACACAATCGTTTTCGGAACAGGAAGAAGTAACATTTTACAACTGTCCATTTTGTAAAATGTGAGCGTTTGACTTGCATTATTAAACGGCCACTCACTCACTCACTCACTCACTCACTCACTCACTCACTCACTCACTCACTCACTCACTCACTCACTCACTCACTCACTCACTCACTCACTCACTCACTCACTCACTCACTCACTCACTCACTCACTCACTCACTCACTCACTCACTCACTCACTCACTCACTCACTCACTCACTCACTCACTCACTCACTCACTCACTCACTCACTCACTCACTCACTCACTCACTCACTCACTCACTCACTCACTCACTCACTCATTCACTCACTCACTCACTCACTCACTCACTCACTCACTCACTCACTCACTCACTCACTCGCTTGCTTGCTTACTTACTTACTTGAGTTGTGCGAAAGTAAAACTGAACGAATCAAGAACCGAGGGAGTGTGTTAGCTCTGTGTAATCAACCGTGTTGTCAATTTGTTGGCAGTGGAGGAGGAGGCGGAGCTCTTGTTTGTTCCGCTCGGCAGAGATGAGATCAATTAATTAAGGATCCCGAGCTCCAGTCAGCGCCTGGGGGACTATCGTCTGCTACCTGTTCGTCTCTGTAACCTTTCTTGTCTGTCTCTTTGCCTGTCTCTGTTTGTTTGTTTGTCTGGTTGTTTTGTATCTGTTTGTCTGTTATTCCGCGTCGTTCGAATTCCCTGCGTTTCGTCTGTAATTAATCTAATGGAGTGTTCTCTTCTTAATCTCGTTTTGTATGACTCTGTTTGTGTCTGTTTGTGTTTGTTTGCCTCCTTCCGCTTGCTTCTGTGTTTATCTCCCTCTCTTTCTTTTCGTTTCATCGTCTCTGTATTTCTCGTATTGTTGTATTTTATTGTCTTCTTGTCTCTAGAACCCTCCGCCAAGTTGTTCTTATAAATTCTCTTCTTACACATTTTTTACATTTGCTTTCTATGTAAATTATTTTGCAACTTCATCTGGATTATGAAGACATCTTATTCCATATGCTGAGTACCCTGGTAAATACTGAGTATGGTGGATAACAAACTGTTTGCGGGGGCTGGTCCCTCTGCTGACTACCCTGGTAAGTACTGACTATGGTGGACTAGGAACAGGAACGCAGCAAGCTGTAATTCCTCTCTGTGCCAAGTGTAAATATAGCGTCCACTAAACATCAACTTGACCAATGACGACCAAATTTGTAATCTGGAATATGATATTTACTATAAATATGTTCAAACGATGATGTTCAAATCAGGTATATATCTATAAATATTATATATTATATATACACTATTATTTGTTGTTAATTAATTTTATTACTTTTAATTCATTTTAAATGGATACTAAATTTCAAGATAAATTAATTAGTTTAATATTTAACTCATTCCGTCTCAAAATTTGCGCCCCTTCTTGAGTTGCGCACTTTTCCATGGCACTGGTGGAACACCCATCGCTACGGCACTGACTAGGAACCATTCCTATGAGCTGGTCCATACTGAGTACACTGGTCCCTGCTGAGCATGGTGGCCTACGAACCATTTGACAGGAACTGGTCTCTACTGAGTACCGTCCACTACGAAGGTGCGGGCCAGCCTTAGTGGCGTGCTGACGTCGTATTTCCGGATAAGCTGCTTCGGTTGGCTATTAACGACCGTACCACGTGTGACCGCCATCGATCATCTGCGACGCCGAATTCGACAAATCAACGTTTTACACAACGAGGCCACGTGACCGTATCAACGGCGCCGCCATCTGGCGGTGTCGAAACGGCCTCTTTTACGGTTTCGGTGGCGTTTCTGTTGCAGTG
>OY744617.1:30481565-30491565 GCA_963556255.1 Allolobophora icterica
GTAGATTCAACACTTCATTTGTGATTGCAGGTTACTTATGAGCTCATGTCTTTGAAAAATATGTCTTCCCTATGAGCGAAAATATAACGACGTCGACGACGAAGTGGGGGTAAATTTATACCCCATGAGGGCCATGACGCTTTGAAATGAAAATTATTTTGCTCACAACATGGCACTGTGCTGGTTATGCAGTCAGAATATGTCATCAGGGGAACTTGTAAACACATGGAACGACAAATTATACCTACCTACAGTCCTACACTCCTACAGTTGCTCTGCGATCAACATCCAAACACCGCTGGGGTAATTATTTACCCCGCTCCGTCCTGCGAAGGTTGAGATTACGGTTGCATTACCGTGATATATAAACTGTCATCGTTACGATTGCATTTACAATTACAATTGAGATTTATTGATTTGCAGTTGCTGTGTGATCGCATTTACAGGCCCTAGACCAGAGTTGGCAAACCTTTCTAAGGGTGCCGATAAATCATCCTTTAAAACTACCCTATCGTGCCTTTTGAAGTCCCCCCTCGGTATAGTATTACTTTTCTCATATACGTTTAACTTGACAAAGCGTTAAAAGTGAACTAAAAGACATTGTATCAAAGATGCCTTAATAAAGGAGTTAAAAGAAAGTTCTTCATTAAAGGAAATATGGATCCATAGAGGGATTGTTACCTCTGACTCTATGCAACACACATTTGCTAACTGTCTTAAAGCGCACTTGTTTAGATTCTCCGCAAATACGGTAATATGACAGCCTGATTGATTGGTATTGCCTGTCTGACCCCTTTGGATCTTGACATGGAACCGATTTCACCTCCCCCTCCACCTATCGATTATGATTTGACTGAGCGTCTGTGAATAATCTGGTTCCCACGACTTCGCTTTTTTGGGCGCTGTAGAAATCTCGAGATTACGATTATTAAGTCTCCTGTGTTTCGTGATGAAATGTCCTGTACTTCGAATGTAACGCGTCTACTACAGCGGTAAAGTGACAGTTGCTGGGTTACAACTCTTGGTTTTCTGCTTGCAAGCAACGCCATAGATCGCTATGAAGTGTTTTGGCAAAGAAGATCGACGAACTACGACGATGATATGACAGCGATAAAGACTCTTAACTCTTTAACGATGAGAGACAGAGAGACAGAGACAGAGAGACAGACAGAGACAGAGACAGAGACAGAGACAGAGAGAGAAACAGAGAGAGAAACAGAGAGAGAGAGGGGGGAAGAGAGAGAGAGAAAAAGAGAGAGAGAGAGAGAACTAAAAGCGCCTGGGAAACCAATGCAGCTTGTCGTTAAAGCGCTATATGTAGGCTACAATACAATACAGCTCAGCAACAGAGGAGTACGCTGTTACGCAACATACTTATGTAGGTTTGTACTTATGTGAGAGTATGTATGTAAAGCTATGTAGGTGTGCATATGTATATGTCCGTTACGCTACGTATACTTATGTAGGTGCGTGTCTGTGTGTGAGAAGCATGTATGTATATATGTGTATATATATATGTATGTGTGTATGCATGCGTGTATGTACTATGTATTTATTTCTATATGTGTGTGTTTATGTATATATGTTAGTACACACGTGTTTAGATAGACACGTCGTGTGCGTGCGTGCATGTGTGTATGCATTATACGTATGTGCGAACGCATGTGTGCATGCATGAATTTACGGATGTACGTATGTTTATTTGTATTTGCATATGAATATACATATGTAGTACAGTACTTAGATATATATATATACGTTCTCTCTCTCTCTCTCTCTCTCTCTCTCTCTCTCTCTCTCTCTCTCTCTCTCTCTCTCTCTCTCTCTCTCTCTCTCTCTCTCTCTCTCTCTCTCTCTCTCTCTCTCTCTCTCTCTCTCTCTCTCTCTCTCTCTCTCTCTCTCTCTCTCTCTCTCTCTATATATATATATATATATGTGTGTGTGTAGGTGTGTATACATGTACATGTAGTGTATGAATGTATGTATGTATGTTTGTGTAAATGTATATATGCGTGTACCAGGTTATGTAATAAATACAATTTCACAATTATTGTAAACCGAAACAACGCCAACAACGCCTTGAGCAATTTTAAGATTACACCAACACGGGAAATGTGATTGCGCGTAATTGGAAGATGTCATCGTGCTTCTTCTACGACTGCAGACCATATCAGATGACACAGAATTAAAAAGGAACGAAAAGGTCACATTCTGAACCAAGTGCAAACTGAGATGGTAAGCACTATACGGGTGCTTATCAGTTTTTCTCTTCCCCTGTTCTGGAAACGCCTAAAGGTCATTTCATTTGCTAGCGATATCACTGACTTGGGTCTTGAACGCCTCTGAATCTTTGAGTGGCGCTTTTATAAATATTTGGTTACAATTACAAGTGCGAGATTCGCCGCAAATGCGGTAATATGACAAGATTACAAGACAATAGAACTGTAATTTTATAATGCCCTCCGTACAAAGTTCAGAAGTGCACGTTGAAGCCGGGCAAACAATGAGAGCCATAGGTAGACTGGAAGAGGCAGGCTTTCAGTTTATAAAGAAAGATATCGTCGGTATTAATAAGAAATTATAGTCGATACTCTTCTATAACTAAGATTTGTTTATGGATAGTTGATAGATAATAGGCCCTAATGGTACTATAGGGAAAACTACATAAAGCGCGCAAAAGGGAGGTCATATAGGCTAACGAACAAACTTCATTACTAAAGAAGAGCCAGATTTCTAGCAACTACGGTAACATGACCAAGAATTGTGGGGCGTGGTGGCTCAGTGGTAAGTTCGTCGCCTTGTGACCGGAGGGTTGCAGGTTCGAATCCCACTCTAGCCGCTGCGTACGGACCTTGGGCAAGTCCTTCACTCGCGATTGCTCGTGGCGCTTCGACGTGAAAATTCCGGCACAGTATCAGATGCTGTAGTCGGGAGCGCCTCTGAGTAGTAGTAGACTTCGAGAGGCGCTATAGAAATATCCGGAATATATTAGAGTACATACTCAAATTTAACCAACAAGTGTTATGTGTTAAGAATAGTCATAGTAGTCAACAGATAGGTCTATTGGTAATTTAAATAACACGAAAACTCAGGTCACATGACACGCAACAAGTGACCGCAACCGATAGAGCGAGCATAAGTGCAGACACGGTCACGAGACCGTGAACACACTGAACAGCCTATAAAGGGTGTAACACGGATAAAGGGATAAGGAAAGCATTAATCAGGATTACCGGTAGTCTGTTTCCAGATGACGGTGAAAATACCGGAGAATATATGAGCCAGAATTGCGGCGTTAACAGCCATCCAGCCGCCGCAGTTTATTCCCGTATCCACTGATGCTGTTGCCTCGACCGGTCACAGAATGCCAGCATCCGATGCTGCTGCTGCTGCCACTCACTGCTCGTTGTGGTGCTTCGCGAGTTTGCGTGAGGAGGCGAAAACTACGGCGCTACATCCTCCGTTCGTCGTCGACTCCGGCATCTGGTTATGAAAACTCCATCCGCATCTGCAGTTGCCATGGAGCGCGGACGCTGTGACAGCCGCGCGGACGCTCTTGCGTGTGGCGTTGGGATCGAGTCGGCCGCGTTGGATGTCGTTAGCATGCGGTTCGCTGAGATGAGCTGAACACTAGTAATGCGACGGATGGAGGGAGGAATGGAGGAAGGAATGGAGGAAGGGAGGGAGGGAGGAGAGTGGGAGGGAGAGAGGGAGGGACGTTCGGTGGATGGGACAACCCACGACTGGGGACAGTATGCATTGACGGAGGGCAACTATTCGTTGAATTAGGACAACTATGCATTGAATGAGGACAGCTTTGCATTGACTGAGGACAACTATGCGTTGAATGAGGACAGCATTGCATTGAACGAGGACAGCTTTGCACTGACTGAGGAGAGCTATGCATTGTCTAGGGAAGGCATCCATTTGATGGAGAAAGTGAAGCTTTGGATGAGGACAGCCGCATAATGAATGGAAACATCATGCATTGCCAAATCACAGCTATGCATTGATTGGGAACAGCCGCATAATGAATGGAAACATTATGTATTGGCTGAGGATAGTTAGGCATTGGTTGAGAACAGCTATGAGTCGACTGAGGGCTCCTGTGCTTTGACTGTCCCAGCTGTTCCAGATGTGCATTGCCTGAGGACAGCTATGCCTTGACTGAAGACATTGACTGAGGACAGCTGTACAATACATTGACTGAGGACATCCACATGATGGATGGAAAGATTATGAATTGACTGAGGACAGCTATACATTGAATGGTGTCACTAAATACATTGACTGAAGACAACCACATAATGGATACATTACACATCGACTTAGGACAGCTGCGCATTGACTGAGGGCAGCTATGCCTTGACTGAAGACATTGACTGAGGACAGCTGTACAATACATTGACTGAGGACATCCACATGATGGATGGAAACATCATGAATTGACTGAGGACAGCTAGGAAATGTTATGAAACATTTATAGAGCGCTTCTTAAGAACGGTATAAAGAACCTCTCAGAGGCGCTAGACACGTGCCATCAGTCTGTGAATAGATGCGTTTTTAGCAGCCGAGTAAATGTGAGAAAGTCTTTAGTGAGGATAGTGTCACGAAGTGGGAGTGGAAGTCTGTTCCACAGCAACGGTGCTGCCACAAACAAGCCCCGTTGTGAGCACATAGCAGTACGGGACCTTGGAACCATCAGGACCTTCTTTTGCAGCCGATCGAAGTTGTAACGAGACTGGCTGACACAGCTCGGCGATGTAGTCCGGAGCAACTCCATCCATAGCTTTGCGGACCAACGTACAGATTTTGTAACTGATTCTGTCAGCACTGGCAGCTAGTGAAGCTCCCGTCGGAAAAAGGCAGATATATGTGCGTACCTCAGTAGGTCTGCCAGAAGTCGGGCCGCTGCATTCAAGACCAGTTGAAGTTAATGTATGGTAGTCGAAATCCGGGTAGACCCAGCAGCACCCCATTGCAATGATCAAGCCGAGACAGGACAAAGGAGTGCACCAGTGTAGCCGCGGCATCCCTCCAAAGCGTCCTCCGTATGACGCTATGCATCGGATGGTGACACTAAATACATTGACTGAAGTCATTGACTGAGGACAGCTGTGCATTGACTGAGGACAGCTGTAAATTTTGACTGAGGACATCCCCATAATGGATGGAAACATTATGCATTGACTGAGGACAGCTATACATTGAATGGTGTCACTAAATACATTGACTGAAGACAACCACACATAATGGATACATTAAACATCGACTTAAAACAGCTGCGCATTGACTGAGGGCAGCTATGCATTGACTTAGGACAGCTACGAATTGACTCAGGACAGATATTCTTGTTCTAGAACATTTTGCTTTTGACTTAAAACAGTAAGACTTTCACTTAGCATATCCATATTTCGACGCAGGACAGTTAGACTGCAACTGATGACTGTAAGGTTTAGACTAAATGTTCATATTTCGTCAGAATACATTTAGAATTCTACTTAGATTCACATTTCAACCGAATGATTTAGACTTCGACGCGGACAGTGAACTTTGAACGAGGGACAGTGAAACTTTGAACAGGGACACTTAAATTTCGACTGAGGACAATGACGCGTGGACAGAGGGCAATTAAACATCGGGTGCAGACAGTTAAGACATGGATGGAGACGGGGGATAATTAGACGTGGAGTAACTACCGACGAACCAGGCGAGATGCGAGAGGCCCCTGTTGCGTCAATTATGCACGGTGTCAGATTGCGTATCGATTGGCAGTCGACGTCCGAGTTATTGCAGAAGCGACTACAGCGATGGGCGCGGGGCACGCAATCCCGTCTCCATCCCAACTCGTTTGTCCAGCCACTGAAGCTGGATATACTGGATTGCGATGTTTCCCGCTGCGGCGATTGGCATACTAATGAGCGATAATAAAGGCCTGGCGCTCGAAATACTCTGGCATATTTCCTGTCTGTCTCTGTCTCTGTCTCCGTGTCTCTGTCTGTCTGTTTCTGTCTGTCTGTCTCTATCTCTGCCTGTCTGTCTATGTCTCTCTGTCTTTGGCTATCTGTCTGTCTGTCTTTGGCTATCTGTCTGTCTGTCTTTGGCTATCTGTCTGTCTGTCTGTCTGTCTGTCTGCCTGTCTGTCTGTCTGTCTGTCTCTGCTTCGGGTAATTAAACGACAGTTTCACACGTAGCCAGACCGCAGACTGAGTTTAGGACTGCCTTAATTCCTGGGTGCACAACGTGGCATGCCTTCGCTTTTGAAATGAAGTCACGATAAAAGACCGCCAAATGGAGAAATGAATAGGTGTTTATCGGGACTCTTAGTATAGCGCATTTTTAAGTACCCAACACACAGCGCTGAGTCTGATCTGATCTCTGAACTAATGATTTATGCAGCTCCGATATCGTACTGCATCGAAGTCAGATTTATTTTAGTCAGAGAAACCAGAAGTAAAGCCTCGCTGGATGAGCAAAAGATAACAGCACTTATGTATGTATGTATGTAGGTATGTGTGTATGTATGTATGTGTGTATGTATGTATGTATGTATGTATGTATGTATGTATGTATGTATGTATGTATCTATGTAGGCATGTGTGTATGTATGCATGTATGTGTGTATGTATGCATGTATGTATGTATGTAGGCATGTGTGTATGTGTGCATGTATGTATGTATGTATGTATGTATGTATGTATGTATGTATGTATGTAGGTATGTGTGTATGTGTATGTATGCATGTATGTATGTATGTATGTATGTATGTGTGTATGTATGTATGTATGTATGGGAGTATGTATGTATGGATGGATGTATGTATGTATGTATGTATGTATGTAGGTATGTGTGTATGTATGCATGTATGTATGTATGTATTTATGTATGTATATATGTATGTATGTAGGTATGTGTGTATGTGTATGTATGCATGTATGTATGTATGTATGTATGTGTGTATGTATGTATGTATGTATGTATGTATGTATGTATGTATGTATGTATGTATGTATGTATGTATGTATGTATGTATGTATGTATGTATCTATGTAGGCATGTGTGTATGTATGCATGTATGTGTGTATGTATGCATGTATGTATGTATGTAGGCATGTGTGTATGTGTGCATGTATGTATGTATGTATGTATGTATGTATGTATGTATGTATGTATGTAGGTATGTGTGTATGTGTATGTATGCATGTATGTATGTATGTATGTATGTATGTATGTGTGTATGTATGTATGTATGTATGGGAGTATGTATGTATGGATGGATGTATGTATGTATGTATGTATGTATGTAGGTATGTGTGTATGTATGCATGTATGTATGTATGTATTTATGTATGTATATATGTATGTATGTAGGTATGTGTGTATGTGTATGTATGCATGTATGTATGTATGTATGTATGTGTGTATGTATGTATGTATGTATGTATGTATGTATGGATGGATGTATGTATGTATGTATGTATGTAGGTAGGTATGTGTGTATGTATGCATGTATGTATGTATGTATTTATGTATGTATATATGTATGTAGGTATGTGTGTATGCATGTTTGTGTGTGTATGTGTGTATGTATGTATGTATGTATATATTATATATGTATTTATGTATGTATGTACATGTGTATGTGTTGTATGTGTGTATCTGTATGTATGTATGTATGTGTTTATGTATGTATCTATGTATGTGTATGCATGTATTTACGTTGCCAAGTACTTTCTAAAGCGCCTGTTAGATACCTCACAAAAGCGCTCTCTGAACAATTCGATACGATGCCAAAATGTTATCAAAAATAGTCATTTCGTCCGTAAGTTGTCATATTATACGTCCTGGAAACGAT
Organism: Allolobophora icterica; assembly: GCA_963556255.1. Lineage (NCBI taxonomy): Eukaryota > Metazoa > Annelida > Clitellata > Crassiclitellata > Lumbricidae > Allolobophora > Allolobophora icterica. Next base: position 30,489,421 of record OY744617.1, read on the forward strand.
TGAAATCCGGCTGTGTAATTAAGGTGCGCTATATAAAGAGGCGCTACATAAATTCCGGTTGATTGATTGAGATAGATGGATTCCTTGCACAATTTGGTCATGAGATAGCTGCAGGAGACCTTGAAATCAGCTCCAGAAGTAGCGAAGACTACGAAACACATCGCCATAAACCACGGCGACTTTTTAGTCAACAGTTTTTCGTATCCCACTTTAGCTTTGGCTCCACGAGACAGGAGGCACCAAATGAAAGGCAACTTGTGACGAACGAAGGAGAACGCAACACATAATTCATATACTAACGTTATTATTACTTCACTGTTCTTTTCATTCCTCTGTGTGTAATATTGTAAAGCGCTGTGCGTTTGCTAACGTTCATTAAAGAACATGCTTACTTATTTACTTACATGCATAACCGCCTGCCTATCTACATGTCACTGGCGGCCTTAGGATATTTCTGGCTCTGTGCAGTGTATACTGTACGGGCCCCCCAAGACACAAGTCAAATTGTTTTTCATTGCTAATCATTTTATTTTAGTAGATTGTTAACAAGTACAACAAGTAAAATTTAAAGGTAAAACATTATGGTGCTAATAATATTTTCTAAACAAACTAAACTGTTGGTATTTTGACTTTTATTTTACTGACAAAACAGAAGACTTAATCGAAACCATAATGTTATTATTAGGGTGTCTTGTTCATGCTAATTTTCTGTTACATTAAACCGACGATGCACGTAATATGGACAATTGATCTCACATTGTGCAAGAGAAAGTCACACGCACGGCACACACGCAAATCCGTCATAGTGAAGTCCACAGAGGCAGAGAAAGGGCGCTAACTCAATCGAGGGCAATGACATTGCTCCTGCGAAGGCAGTTTCAAAACTGTTCTCACGTCCGCAAGGCTCTGTGCGCCTCCCTGGTATATCTCTTATTTATGAATTTGTCGACATTATTTATCGTTCACGTGCTCCGCTAGTTTCGACCCGCGTGCAGTCATTCCGACGTCACTGCTGACGTGGGACTAATGACGTAAACAAGCAGACGTCAGTGGCGTGAAATCCCAGAGGACCCGGATATTGGATTGTTTACGCGCACGGTTCAGGCTGCAACTGCTCTCGCATGGTTGAATGCTCTCTTACGATGTTGTTGCTGACAGCTTTGTTCGCCTGTTTGTCCGTCGTTAAACAGTGGACGCGCCTGTGTGAAAACGTCGGCAATAAATGCGAGCCTGTAATTTGTTTGTCGAGCCGAAACAAAGTGGCAGTGCATTCACGCCGATAGCTGTTTGTATTTTCACGTACATCGACGCTGAGGCCGAGAAAACAAGGTCGCTGGCACTTCTTACTAACGTCTGCCTTAAAGAGATGCTTAACAGCACGTCCCATGCTTCGCTGGGAGTGAAGTTGCCGGTTCGTTTACTGATGGTGGCTAATTTAAGAGATTGAACCTTGGGCTAGCACGGTCCGTACACAGGAACCTTGAAAGACGTGGCACCCATTCAAACGGGCAGCGGTGGGGAAGGATCTCACCAGATCAAATCACTGAAATACGAGCAGGGTTGAAGTCATAGGGTAGCTATAAAAACGAACGTTTAGATTTACAATTTACAAGTTCAATTATCGTTGTTAGGATGTGGGCGACGATCCAGTTCAGTTCAACGAACTGTAATTTAACGTAATGTGATGTAATTTTTAATTTCAGTTCCTAATTTGTACAGCGCCTCTCCAAGAGGAACTCTTCGGAAGCGCTCCAATGCAATGTAGCTATTTTGCCATACCTTATTTTACCATACATTACGCATGATTATCTTATCCTCTTTAGAAATTTCTATAGCAGCCATTACAATAACATACCAGTCATCGCATGTATGTATATGTATGTATGTATGTATGTATGCATGTGTGTGTGTGTGTGTGTGTGTGTGTGTGTGTGTGTGTGTGTGTGTGTGTGTGTGTGTGCGTGTACCGTATCGTATCGTATTTAGGAATTTATAAAGCGCCTCTCCCAGATATTCAGAGGCGTTCTCAGCACACAAGCCCTGGGAAACAGAAATGCCTTTAGGGAGCGCGAGACCGATGATAAAAAAGCCAGTCATTAGTTTGTTATGTAGGCCCTATGTATGTTGGTACGTGTGTACGCATGC
>OY744617.1:30496565-30671565 GCA_963556255.1 Allolobophora icterica
GATGCAGAATTGTAGATGTTTTTCATTTAGGATGACGGAACAGGTGGGTAAATCGAATGAAGAAATGGCATCTTGGTTCATCGCTAGCACGTGCCAATTACTTCCAAAGTCATTTCCTCTTGTTTCTGATCATATCCATAACTTAATGGCGTCCTGGAGCACTGCACCAAATGACTATTTAATTTTTTGTGGTAGCCATTCTGAGTTCACAATCCGACCGCCGAATTCATGCATTGATGACATAGATGTCTTGATTGCCAAAGCTGATGAACTGGTCTTCAGTGGCGACATTCCAGTGTTGCCAAGGGATATGAGTGGCCTAGCAGATACAATCAAGTGCTTCAAGATTGAACCATACCATGGGTTTCCAGGATTTGTTCGATTACGATATTTCGGGGAAATGAACTATAATTGGAAATATAAAAAGCACGAATTTAAGCAAACCGCTCTTTCAAACTCCTACTTGATGCTTGATATGGATTGTGTCGCAAATAGTTATTCCCCTTCTCTACTCCTAAGTAACGTCTCGCCAAAAATCGTTAGTGGTCCAGCAATTAAACATCGAAGCCAAATTACACATGGCGGTTATGCTTTCATACGTGATTTCGTCCGCAGTACGTGGTGCCCACAATGGCCTAACGAAGCCCAAGATTGGCTTAAACGACCTAGGAATAATGGATGACCGACCATTGATACAATCGCCGAGGTTACTCAAAATGGGTGTCATTTTGTCTTCGTTAAGCATCGTTCTTGCAGAGACGATGAACTACAGTGGAGGTTTTCATTTTCATTGGCGGAGGTAATTTTACTTCAAAGTTGGACTCAACTTCAACAGATTGTCTACCATTTGTTGAGATTCTTCTGCAAGAGAGAATTAATACAAAAGGATTGTCCAAAGGAGGATGAGGTTCTCTGTACGTATCATTTAAAGACGCTGATGTTATGGACCTGTGAAGAAATGTCGCCGGAATGGTGGAATTCCTCTTCTGCTATTACGATCTGCTGTGAGTTATTGAAGAACCTTTCAGACTAGCTACAGAAGAGGCACTGCCCGAACTATTTTATTCCTGAAGCAAATTTGTTTCATAAAGCATCGAGCTTCACAAACCATGACAAGATTGAAAAACGACTAAATGAATTCCGAAATTCTGGTATACTCTGTCAGTGGTTCGTGAAAAATTACATACTGCCATTCATTCGAAGATATTTCGAGGTTAAAAGCACAATGGAGGTAATGCCACATTTAATTCATTTCATGCTGTCTATTTTTAAGTTTTGGAAAGCGACTGAATCAGAATCATTGAATCTATTGCTTTATCTCGCATTCGTTTATTCACATGAGTACGGTCGTCGTGTAATAAAGTGGGGATTTAGTTCAGGCCTGCGGCAGAGCTTAGTGACGGCACATAATTCAAGATGCATTGAATCGAAAACGCACTGGCCAACAATACAGAACGTCTTATGTTTCACGTACTATGACATCCTACTGTGTATTTTGCATACAGCATATGGTTTAGGGTTCGGAGAGATTTCATGGGATAGCAGTCTCTTTGTTGAATTTGTCAATGGAATTTCAATGCAACCAAAAAATGTAAGGTCTCAGTATCATAACTTTCCGAAAGCGTACACAGCACAAAGTTGTCGGTTTCAATTTCTGCGTGCTCAGGATCTCTTGAAAAATTTAACTGGATCAAATAGTCGTCCGGAATTTCAACTGCTGTCTCTAATGTCAAAAGAGTTTCTTAAAAGAGCTTTAGAGCACGAAGGTTTTAAATGCAACGGCATTGCTCCTGCAGCTTTGGCCTATCTGGCTGCTATCCACTTTGCCACATCAGAACACCAACTAGCAATACGCTTCTGTTTGTCAGTTCTCGTGGATCAGCCTTCCCAAAAGGATAAGGAGACACTGAATGCAGGTTGTTTGTTGCTTATTGACGATGTGGCAAGAATCGTTGGATTGTGTGTGCTTCAGAAGAAGATTACTGGCAAAAATCTTCATTACATTGGCAGGCGGCTTTATCTTGATCTGCGTCTTTCACCCGAGATCTTTGCTCATTATTTAACTGCACTTTCTACCGAAAGAATATCCAAACGTTTATATTTTTATCGTGATTTTCCGGACTCAGCATTTCCTATGGACGAATATTTGAAGGCTCTAATTAAACTGAAATGCATTGTTTCGATGAAGTCAGGTTCTCATTTGAATGGAACCAGACAGATCGTTTATCACAGAACAGATTCATTAACTGAAACCGAGACTTCAAATGTGAATCCCTTGATTGTCAAGGGAACAATAATTGATGTTCTAATGGAATATGCTCTAGAAAATATGATTTCGTTCTACAAAGTGATTCGCAACGACTTTGGGATGCAGTGCAACACAGCTGATTGCTATCGTGCTTTGTACCTTTACAAGTGTCGCCAATACGTTGACGTACAGTGTTTGTGTGAGCGAATTCTGCAAGAGCCTGATCCAGAGAGCCACCTGAAAGAATTTTCATTTGCGAATGTTTTGTTGTTGCCACCTCTTGACTCTTTTTTCGATAGAGACGTACAGTCGTTGCTTGGATTTCACACACTCTTTTATTATTTATCACCTTCGAATAACGATATTGGGAAAGCTGAGGTAACTGACGAGTCAGCGTTTCTCCACTGGTTTGCCCGATTTGTGAACCATTATAGGTGTAAACCCTTCTTTTCTCCTCACTACTCAATAAAAAGCCACTATTTTGTTGGAAGATATTTTCTTGCAAGATATTTGAAAGTCAGATGTTATATTGATTGCAATCTTCCGTATTCAGAAGCATTGACTGAATTTACTGCTCAGGAAACAAATCTTCCGTTTGAACACATCATTCGCAGATTTCTTCTACGAAGGCTTCGTATAAAACAATAGTTCAGGAGTTTCATCGTATCAATGACCAAGTTGAATTTTCAATGAAATTTGCTTTTCGTGATATGTGAAATGAAAGAGTGAAACTTACTTCTAAAGTTTTTGCCTTTCTATTGTGGAGACTCGGAAAAAGTTTACTCTGTCATATGAGTGTGACGGGATTTGAAACTCTAAAGATAGATATCATATTATCTATCTAAAGATAGATATCACATCTATCCAAACAGTAAGCCTGTTTCATCGTAATTAAGAGGAGATCTATTCCGCCTTTTTGCGTTGCAACAAAAGGAGGAAGGCATTTGAAGAAGCGTTACAGCACCAGAGTATGGCTCGCTGGCTTCTGAGACGTCTTTGGTGTCGGCGACACTCGAGCTGAGAGTTGCCTGCTCTAAAAACAGAACTAAATTGCTTTTGACTCCACAGTACTTTCCTGTTCCTCCTCACTACCAGCTTCTTCAACCTCTGTTCCACAGATCGTATTACCATGTGGGACTCCGGCGCCTGTGATTCTCTTATAAACAGGCAACCATACTTGATTGGCTCTCCACTTTATTCTGTGAGCCTTTCAGGAAGCTTCCTCATATGGGTTCTATATGTGCTGCGATGAATTCTCCAGCCATTCAAGCATCAACCATATGAGAATGAACTGTTGTACAATTTCATGCGTTCTTCGAAAGCTTATAGTTATATCACATATCGTGACATTACATTGTGCAACAACTCGCTCCATAACGAACCCGGAAAAATAAGCTCAAATCTTCCAGAAACAATACGCGAAGAGAAGAGTGAGAATCCTCTGCAATGCCCTGGTAACTAACGCTGAAGTATAGAGATGCACAAGCCCGATCTCTGTCGCAGAAATGATCAAACGAAAGACATTCGGTCAATATTTTGATGACAGATAGGACTCTGATCGAGCATTGCGAACGATCAGTGCCGTAGCGAGGGGTGCTCCAGCGGTGCCATGAAAGAGGGCGCAACTCAAGAGGGGGCGCAAATTTTGAGACGGAATGATTTAATTACTAAACTAATTAAATTATCTATTATATATAATATACATTTAAAATGAAGAAAATGTAAAAAAATTCAGTAACAACAAATGAAGGGTATAAATATGATATAAATAAATTAATATCTGACGTCATTGGTTAAGTTGATGTTTGGAGGCTACATTTACGCTTGGCACAGAGCGCAATTATACCTTGCTAGGTTCGTGCGAACGATAATTTATATAAATCCACAGACAGTGAAAAGACCCAAGAAGCAGAAAGGACAATCGGACTATCGAGGCATACATGAACCCGAACGGTTGAAGCAGACTTCCATCAGTTGAACCTCTGCTAATGCTCTTCATAAAGTTGGCGCTTAAGGTGACATTCGTGTGCTTTCGAAATGTTCAAACTCACCTAGCAGAAAGTGTAATGTTCCTGGCTGCGATGAAGTGTAGCACGCGATAAAAAGGAAACGACAGGACTCACTCTTTGCGAAACAGTTTCGATAACAAGACGGGTGGATTTGTATAGCATTGCTCCATGCAGGGCGTCAGAAATTATTAGAATCCGTTTTTCTTGGACAGAGTTATAAAATGAGCGAATAACTGATGTGAAAACATTTGACTGAATGCTAAATACTTTAAGTTTTAATGACATTAAATTTAGTCAAAAATTTTTCTTTGTTGGAGTCACTCTGGGGTCAAATAAAGCATTTGCAAAATGACGATTACGACGATATTCGTTGAGACAAAGAAGATGAAAATAAAGGTGATGCGACTACTAACATGACAGGAAGTCGAACAATCGATTAAACCCCTAGGCAGGAGCAGCCACGTAGGCTCCATGAAATAGTTTACTAGTGACTTCATTCTTTGATCTCCTCTAGTGGGCATTTTAAGGGAGTGGCTTTTATTACGCGCTAATGATGATGATGATGATGATGATGATGATGACGATGATGATGATGATGATGATGATGATGATGATGATGATGGTGATGATGATGATGATAATAATAATACTAATAATGATAATAATGATAATAATAATAATAATAATAATAATTATTATTATTATTATTATTATTATTATTATTATTTTTTTCCCCCCGAGGTACATATGATCCCTCAGGTGTTCAAAAATTAGGGGGGCATTGTTCTGGAATGGCTAGTCTTCGCAGATGGTCTTATCAGTGCAAAAGGTGCTAACAAAAGCGATATTATTATTATTATTATTATTATTATTATTATTATTATTATTATTATTATTATTATTATTATTATTATTATTATTATTATTATTATTATTATTATTATCTTTATTGATTAAACTGAGAAGTACGCAGCAAGAGAACACTGACATTTGATTCTGGGTCACGCTACATCAGAGTAGTCAGTGTCTGTAGCTTACACGACTTGGAGAAGTATCATACGGAACTCCGTTTGGGGAGAAAAATAATAATAATAAATAATAATAATAATAATAACAATAATAATAATAATGATAATGATAATGATAATAATAATAATAATAAAAATAATAATGACAATGATAATGATCATAATGATGATGATAATGATAATAATAATAATAATAATAATAATAATAATAATAATAATAATAATAATAATAATAATAATAATAATGATAATAATAATAATAATAATAATAATAATAATAATAATAATGATCATAATGATCATAATGATAATAATAATAATAATAATAATAATAATAATAATAATAATAATAATAATAATAATAATAATAATAATAATGATAATAATAATAATAATAATAATGCCAATTGCCTTCGAGCCTCTGGGGCCAATTAAATGCCGCCGGGATTAGTTTCCTTCGAGAGGTTGTTCGGCGACTCTCGGCCATCTCTGGGGAGCCGCGAGAGGTTACGTTCCTCTTCCAGCGCCTTTCCATCTGTATTCAGCGCTATAATGCTATCGCCTTTCGCGGTACGCTCAATGACTTAGCACAGTACGAGGTCTCATTTCCTGGAAATGACAATAAATAGTTCAATATCTAAGTCCCCGAGGGATCATTTGTACCTTAGGGCATAAAATAATAATAATAATAATAATAATAATAATAATAAAATAATAATAGTGGTTGTAGTAGTAGTAGTAGTAGTATGTATACAATGTATGTACGTGTGTGTCTGGCTACTTTATTATTATTATTGTATCCCACCTAGTTGCCACACGCATTTGTCCTTTTTTTTTATTTTTTTTGAAATTCAATCATCATTTGTTTTTTGTGTTTATTTGCTATTTTCTGTCTCGTTCGATTTATGATGAGATACAATAAAGAATTATGTTATGTTAATTATGATACTTTTATGTATATGTAATATGTATGCATGTATGTTTGTTTGTGTGAATCGTATCGTATCGTATCTAGAAATGTATACAGCGCCTCCCGCAGAATAACTATTCAGATACGCTCTCAGCACAGAAGCCCCAGGGAAACAGAAATGCCTGTAGGGAACGCGAGACCGATGACGAAAAGCCAGTCATTAGTTTTTAATGTATGTATGTTTGTACGTATGTACGCATTCATGTATGCATGCATGCAAGTATATATTGTATGTTTGTAGATAGGTACGTATGTATGTATGCATGGATATATATGTATTGATGTACGTATGTACATGTATGTATGGGCCTATTATGTGTATCTATTTGTGTATGTACGTATGTATGTATGTATATAATGAATGTACGTATGTGTCTGCCAGTCTAGCTACTTTTAACTCGCATTTTAAGAACCCCACAAGTTCGCTTATGATGGTAATGAACATCTCCGTAGAGGTGCGTCTTAAGACGGCTTGAAAGTATTCCTGTCTTTGAGCTGTCTGCGACAAAATAGTTCGTATATTTAACGGCACACTGTTCCGGGAAGATGGTCCAACGCACGAGAAACAACGATGTGTCCGCCTCATCGTATACGGTATACCGCACGACCAACAGGTCTCTACAGGCCGTAGACACGACACATAACGACCGTCAACTATTCTCGCTAGAAGCCTAGCTCTCTGATCTTGCAAGAGAGATTATAATTCCGTTTATCGTTCTAAAGTATCCGACGCCCATACAAATCCTAAACGACTCCTTCGTTCTTGACCTTTAAGCCTCATAAATATTCCATTCTGTCCAGGACCGAAATGAACCGGCCACTTACCAAATCAGAGTTATATAGCGCAGGACTGCACAGCGTGTCGATCAAGTGAATTGACTTTGTTGGAGTCTAATAGATTGCGTTCCGACCGGCTGTCCGGCTTCTCCGAGAGAACCAACCTTAGCGAGGCGTCCCACGGCGCTGGACGATAGATGTCGCGTGTCCAGAACATCCACAGACCAATTGCGCAAGCGAAACTAAACGACAGGAGGAAGTGGAGGATAAACCGACGCACGAACCGGACGAAACGAGGATATATAAACTGAAGTTAAAGATAACGAAAACATGTAATAAACAAAAGGAGGACGCAGAACCGGAAGTAGGAGATCGACGAAAACAAGCTGTAAACGACGCCGTAGCCTATAAAGGGAATTCAAGAGAACAAAGACATCGTAGGGTTCATTGTATCTAACCGGAACGCGGTGGGCCGTTTTGGTTAGAGCAGGCGGCTGGTAGCGCAGAGAGCGGTGACATAGTAGAGACCTTGAGCAAGTCCTTCACTCACAGTTACTCAGCGCCATCGATTTATGCCTGGTCATTCGATAGCGCTGCTTAATAAATGCACAACAACGACAACTACAACAACAACAATAACAACAACAACAACAATAATAATAATAATAATAATAACAATAATAATAATAATAATAATAATAATAATAATAATAATAATAATTATAATAATTGCAGTTAATTATCCTCTTGAGACGGTTAATGAGTAGCAACCTTGAGCAAGTCCTTCACTCACAATTGCTTAGCGCCATCGATTGATGATTGGCCATGGGATAGTGGCGCTTAATAAATGCATAAATATAATAATAATAATAATAATAATAATAATAATAATAATAATAATAATAATAATAATAATAATAATAATAATAATAATAATAATAATAATAATAATAATAATAATAATAATAATAATAATAATAATAATAATAATAATAATGCATCAGTGCAAACCATCCAACGCTTCAACGCTGTTGCAATTTGCGGGACGTTTGTTAATCTTTTGCCCGAACCCGAGGAGTTCTAGCCGTTCCAGGACATTTTACAGTTTTACTAACATTGAAGTCCCTGAATGATCATTTTTACCTCGGGGCAAAAAATAATAATAATAATAGTAAAATGCAATGTAATACAATACGGTAGACTATACAACGCGAAGCAAAACAACACAGGCAACACACTACACTGTTGCGCAATCTTCAAAGTCACACGATGGTTATTTTAATAACCTGTACATATTGTGTCCATAGTCAGGAACACCCACAAGAACATGTTTCACATCATCGCTGGACCATCATCGGATAGAACTCAGTTCACTCTCAAATCAAATCAAATCAAATCAAATATTCGTTTATTTCTCATACCTGACGCGCGCCTGTTTCTAACACGTGATGCGTTTGAGGGCCGTTACGAGATCAGTAACCCTTCTTTATTTACTACTATGGTCCATGCCTTCATTTGCTGCCGCATTGACTATTGCAATTCAATGTTTGCTGGTCTCCCTTAGGCATGCCTTTCGTCCCTACAGTCTGTTCTGAACGCAGCTGCCAGGCTCATTGCCCGTTTCCCTCGCTTCTCTCGCATAAGTGCCTTTATGACTGATGTTCTTCACTGGCTTCCTGTTGCTTCCCGCATCCAATACAAGGTCCTCTTCCTCGTCTCTAGGACTCAACAGGAAAAGCTCCTAAGTACCTCTATGATCTAATGCGTAAACCTCTCTCTGCTATCTCTTCCCGCCATCATGGGCCCGCGGACCGCCTTGATCTCCTTGTTCCTCGGGCTAGGACTTCTATGAATCAGCATCGTGCTTTTGACATCATTGGCCCTTCCTTATGGAATGACTTGCCCCCTCACTCCGTAGCAAGATATTGTTTGGGGTCTCGCCCTCTTCTCTCTGCTGCCTGAAGGCCTTCCTATACCCACGGGACTGTCACGCTCAGAGCGCCTCTGAATAGCATGTACTGTGAGCGGTGATTTATTATTAACCATATATGATACATGTATGATACATGATATGATACCACTTGACATAAAGCAATCGGTTCAAAATCATCAATAGAAATTAGAGTGTTTAGATAATCACTCAGCATTCCCTCCCCTTGCCGATGCTAATGCATGTTTCGATATAGAACCCGCGATATAAAGTGTTTTGTCATTCTAATTTGGAAAGGAGAAATTGTGAGCCCGAGGGCGGAGAATAGAGGGAGAGGGTCGGCACTTGGGAAAGTACGGGGCAAAACATGTTGTGCGTTTGAGGCCACTGCTTTAATTTGCCGGTCATCTGCCAAACGAGCGAGATCATCTGCTGCCTGGCCGGACAGAGGGAGGCAGTCTATTCTGCTCATTCGCACTAAGAGCCTGTATACTCTTTTACTTTCACCTTGGCTCGTGTAGCGCCACCATGAGGGGGAGGCATACATCAATGAGGATAGCGTGGTAGATCTGGCAATCTCATGCAGTGTTGTCGATGGAAAACCATGTCATCGAAGGACTCCCAGCGCCTAGAGTCGGCCTCTTCAAGGTAACGTTGGATGATGTTTTATTTTAAGATATAATCTGATGCATTAGCGGATGGGTAGTTATCTACCTTCATTTCAGTGGGACATGTGAAAGATTTTGTCTCTGTTCGAAATCAACCTCAGGAAGGGGATGTAAAGGATTCTACGACATCCTGCTTTCGTCAACACTTTGGTATTGATTCAAATTGTCCTACTTGAAAACCTTCTTGGTTAAAATTATAAACAAACCATTAAAAATTGTCTTCTCAGCCAGATGCCTTCTCTAGGGCGAAGTCACAAGTATTTACTTCATAAGATTGGCGATATAACTAGTACAGTAAAAGCAACAGCAACAGAAAATGATAGCCACTTTTGCAGGCCTTTGTTCTGTGACCTTCGTTGAGCCTTTCACCACAAAAGTCTTCCAGTTTTAAATCGCCCTGCCAAAATGTCACAAGGGATAGATTGTTATGTTGCTGCTTGTTTTGGAGCTCTTGACGAAATTCGCCGCATGTTAGTGGTGAACCAGTAAGAACAATATTACAACACCTTAATGATTTTACCATGTGGGAAAATTCTTGCGTCACCTCATCACTAAAATTTGCGAATCACTCCATAGCCATAGCTGTCCTACCCCTCTGGAAGAAGCTCCCGCCAGTACTACGAGAAATTTCAGCCCCATCCTACGAACTCACCAAACCCTAACCTCTTGCTATATTTCCACAGGTCTTTCACTCAAAACTGAGAACTCTGGTCTTTCACAAATCCTATGCCGATTCCTTCTCTTCTTCCAACCTCCCTCTCCGTTACAGCCCAAAACACCACCCACCTTAGCCGTCTTTCTGTCTGCCTGACGGACTCCTTTGGACCTGGACCTGGAACCGATTCGACCCCCGCCTGATTTGACAAAGCGCCTGTGAATATGCCGGTTCCCGCGACTTCGCTTTTTTGGGCGCTGTTGAAATCTCGAGAATACGATTACGATTACGATCAAACGATGGTCGTTTCTAGAAACCATTGTCAAAGTTATAGTCCATTGGATGAATCATATCGCAAATTGTAATAAGTAACTAATTTTTTAGTAAACTTACTAGAGTACTTACCAGTCATAATGACGGAGAGGGAGATGGATGGAGGGAAGGAGTTAAAGCGCCGTCAGTTCCCATTAATGCCCGCATTCGCAATGACTATTAATAAGTCGCAAGGACAGACCTTAGACCACGTGGGACTTTTTTAGCGAGCCAATATTTTCACATGACCAGCCCTACGTTGCATGTCGGAGGTGGCATGCCGGAAAACCGCCGCCCCCTGTCGGGCTTTCGCCCTTATGCAGTCGGCCTGTGGCCTCTGCATCGACTGCAGCCACTAAGGGGCGACTGTTTCGCCCCTCGTGGCTGCCCCTAGTGGCTGAAATCGAAAGCCCGATGCATCGACTGGAGTCAGCCTCTGACGTCCGAGGTAGCTTGAGTCAGAGCGTTAGTCTGACGACAGACAGATGTATAAGCAAGAGCTGGCTAACTATATAATAGGATATGGAAGCAAATAAGAAAGAGAAGTCGGCATGTTAATGCGTATTTTTGCAAACTATACGCAGAAGAAGAAGAAGAAGAAGAAGAAGAAGAAGAAGAAGAAGAAGAAGAAGAAGAAGAAGAAGAGAAGTCCCTTGAGCTAGCCTTGAGGCAGCCATGGGTATGAAATGCTAGCGACTTCATTTTTTTAGCCTCGGAATATGAGGGCGGGTGCCAATCCTCTCCCTTGCCGTCTCATCTTCCCACCAACAGTGAACGGTCAGCGTACTCAGTATAGCTGAGTTTGCTAGGGGGCGCGGGTGGAGCAGAAATCTCGAACAAAATTTCTGACCTGACGAAGATTAACCATAACCATAACCACAAATTGTATTGGTCCAAAGTAATCAATATAAATATAAACATAGTAAAACAGTTGTATAGTAAACGCAACAACATCATTCCGACGAGTGAGACAATTTAACAGTGGGCACAAAAGGAAACCCGCTAATTGGGACCACCTATGTACATGACAAGATGCTTGGCGGCGGATGAAAGTCACCGTAACAAATGCCGTAGTTACATCCCATCAATGAAGTGGCAAGAAATGTTTAGAAAACAAGTTTCTGTCTTTTACCTTAACTAATAACCTAACTAAACAAATGTTAAGACGTTAAACCCTATTTATTTCTTCTTCATTGGATCAAGTAGCCAAGAGCGTAAGTGCTGCTTGAATAGTTGTAAGTTTGGAATGAGACGAAGATGATGAGGTAATCCATTCCACACGAGTGGACCTATACATCTGATCGATCATCGTCCTATCTCAATCTTTCTCGACCCCAAGTCACTACTCACCTCAAGTTCTCCAACCGAGCCATATCCATTACAGCACCACGCCTCTGGAATGAACTCCCCTCTGAATTCCGCAGTTTCTCAGTGCCTCCATCATCACTGCAATCCGTCCTTCTCCTCCCCATGTTCCTCTATTTATTACCCCCCGGGTTTTCCACTCAAAACTGAAGTTTCACCTTTTCAAATACTCCTACACTGACTCATCTGATCCTCCGCCTTCCAATTATTCTCGCCGTAAACGACAGCCGCCTTGACAGCTGCTCTGCCTCTCCTGATCTGGTACCCTGGCAATCGGACTTGAACCTCTTTTGGACTACTCTCTGGAAACCCCCTTTGATTTGGTTTGGCCTCCTGGAAATCGGACTTGCACCTCTTTTGGACTACTCTCGTGATTTGGTTTGGGCTTCTGGAAACCGGACTCGGACCTCTCTTGGACTACTCTCTGGAAACCCCCTCTGTTCTGACGTAGCGCTCGTGAATAGGCTGGTGCGCTTCGCTTGGCCTTCGGGTGGCGCTTTAGAAGTTTTGGAGATTACGTTTACGATCGAGAATTTTCGAGGATTAGTGCGAGCAAATTACTTCTAAATGAAATTAAATTTCTTGTCTTGTGGGTCCTTGTGGGAGTGAATGTCCGAGGCTATATTGAAGAAGTTGGTAAATGCATTGGGAAGTGTGTTGAACTTGTATCGGTTCACAAATTCACTAGTTCGTAATACTTTTATTTGTTCCACTTTCAAGATTCCAAGACGTAAGGATAACTTATCCGTGTGGGAGTTATACGGCGAACATGGTCATTATACGAACAAAAGTCATATTGCATAAGCTAGGTACGGATATACAATTGAGTAATATAGTGTTAAGAGGGTATTTGAGGGTAGTTTTTTGACGAAGATTTGAACCCCGACCTCTCGATTGACAGTCCACCACGCTAACCACTACACTATCGCGCACCCCTTTTTATACTATGTAGAAATGTCTTGAAACGGATGTTATGATTCAATGGAAAGCAAGTGCAATAATTATGCAGTGCCGCGTCTTTTACATTTTACAGTACATTGTGTAGTACACGTGTAGTTTTTTTCAGTAAAAAGTGTTGGTCGTAGAGATTGCTACATAGAACGTGATTTATTGAGCTGAATTACCCGGGTTTGTATTAGTATATTTTATTAAAGACTACTTGTCAATTATGATGTCTGTTATTCGTAGGGTTAGTCAAGCGCTTCAGATCGCTATCAGCTAGAGATGGTTTGCTGAAACTAGACAGTACTGTTGATTAAACATGATCGGTCGAAATGTGAGTGATAAAGGTGATTGATCAGTATGATTACACTTGATATGTGTGATAAACTAGAATTCCTTCTGCTGCTGATGATGATGCTGCTGACAATTATGACAACGATAATGATGATGATTAGTTTTTAGGATGTAGAATTGTAGATGTTTTTCATTTAGGATGACGGAATATGTTGGTAAATCGAATGAAGAAATGGCATCTGGGTTCATCGCTAGCACGTGCCAATTACTTCCAAAGTTATTTCCTATTGCTCCTGATCATATGCATAACTTAATAGGGTCCAGGAGCACTGCACCAACGGATTATTTACTCTTTTGTGGCAGCTATGCTGAGTTCTATATCCAACCGCCGAATCCATGCATTGATGATGTAGATGTCTTGATCGCCAAAGCCAAAGAGTTGGTCTTCAGTGGCGACTTTCCAGTGTTGCCAAGGGATAAGAGTGGCCTAGCAGATACAATCAAGTGCTACAAAATTGAATCATACCATGGATTGCCAGGTTTTGTTCGATTACGATATTTCGGGAAAATGAACTATAACTGGAAATATAAGAAGTACGAATTTAAGCTTACAGCTTAAACAGCTACGCGATACTCAATATGGATTGTATTGCAAACAGATATTCTCCTGGTTCACTCTCTCTACTCCCAAGTAGCGAATTGCCAAAAATCGTTAGTGGTCCAGCAATTAAACATCGATTCGAAAACCAGGATGGTTATTCTTTCACACATGATTTCGTCCGCAGCATGTGGTGCCCACAATGGCCTAAAGAAGCCCAAGGTTGGCTTAAACGACCTAGGAATAATGGATGGCCGACCATTGATACAATCGCAGAGGTTACACAAAATGGTTGTCATTTTGTCTTCGTTAAACATCGTTCTTGCAGAGACGATAAACTACAGTGGAGATTTTCATTTTCATTGGCGGAGATAAGCTTACTTCAGAGTTGGACTCAAATTCAACAGATTGTCTACCATTTGTTGAGATTCTTCTGCAAGAGAGAATTAATACAAAAGGATTGTCCAAAGGAGGATGAGGTTCTCTGTACGTATCATTTAAAGACGCTGATGTTATGGACTTGTGAAGAAATGTCGCCGGAATGGTGGAATTCCTCGTCTGTTATTACGATTTGCTGTGAGTTATTGAAGAAGCTTTCAGATTGGCTGAAGAAGAGAAAGTGCCCGAACTATTTTATTTCTGAAACCAATTTATTTCATGAATCATCGACCTCCACAATTCGTGACAAGACTGTAAAACGACTAAATGAATTTCGAAATTCTGGCATTCTCTGTGATTGGTTCATGAAAAATTACATACTGCCATTTATTCGAAGACATTTCAACCTTAAAAGCACACAGAAGGTAATGCCAAATTTAGTGGATTTCATGCTGCGTCTCTTTAAGTTTTGGAAAGTGACTGAATCAGAATCATTGGATTCATATTTTTCTATCACATTCTCATATTCACATGAGAACAGTCGTCTTATAATAAAAGGCGGAAAAAATTCCGGACTGCGCGAAAGGTTTGTATCGAGATATAGTGCAAAACGTTATGAACCGATAACACAACTGATAGTGCTTCCAACAATACAGAACCTCTTATGTTTCACGTACTATGATATCCTACTGTTTATTTTGCATACAGCATATGGCTTAGGCTGCGGAGAAATTTCATGGGATAGCAGTGTCTTTGTTGAATTTGTCAATGGAATTTTGATACAACCAATAAATGTAAGGTGTCAGTATCATAACTTTCCGAAAGCGTACACAGCACAAAGTTGTCAGTTTCAATTTCTGCGTGCTCAAGATCTCTTGAAAAATGTAACTGGATCAAATAGTCGACCGGAATTTCAACTACTGTCTCTCATGTCAAAAGAGTTTCTTAGAAGAGCTTTAGAACACGAAGGTTCTAAATGCAACGGCATTGCTCCTGCAGCTTTGACCTATCTGGCTGCTATCCACTTTGCCACATCAGAACACCAACTAGCAATACGCCTCTGCTTGTCAGTTCTCGTGGATCAGCTTTCCCAAGATCATAAGGAGACACTCAATGCAAGTTGTTTGTTGTTTATTGACGATGTCGCAAGAATCGTTGGATTGTGTGTGCTTCAGAAGAAGATTACCGGCAATAATCTTCATTACATTGGTATGCGGCTTTCTCTTGATCTGCGTCTTTCACCCGAGATCTTGGCTCATTATTTAGCTCTATTATCTGCCGAAAAAATATCCAACCATTTATATATTTATCGTGATTTGCCGGACTCAGTGTTTCCTATGGACGAATATTTGAAATACATTGTTTCGGTGAAGTCAGGTTGTCATTCGAATGCTACCAGACAGCTCGTTTATCGCAGAACAGATGCACTGACAGAAACTGAGGCTACAAGTGTGAATCCTTTGATAGTAAAAAAAACAGTAATTGATATTCTACTGGAATATGCTCTAGAAAATATGATTTCATTCTACAATGTGATTCGCAACGACTTTGGCATCCAGTGCAACACAGCTGACTGCTATCGTGCTTTGTACCTTTACAAGTGTCGCCAATACGATGAAGTGCAGTATTATTGTGAACGCATTCTGCAAGAGCCTGATCTGCAGAGAGATCTGAAGAAATTTTCATTTGCGAATGTTTTGTTGTTACCACCGCTTGACTCTTTTTTCGATAGGGACGTCCAGTCGTTGCTTGGATTTCACACACTCGTTTATTATTTATCACCTTCGAATGTCGATATTGGGAAAGTTGAGCTAACTGCCGAATCAACGTTTGAACACTGGTTTGCCAAAGTTGTGTACTATTATAGGCTTGGAATCTTCTTTTGTTTTGATTATAATTATTACATTAAAAGCCACTATTTTCTTGGAAGATATTTTCTTGCAAAATATTTGAAAGTCAGATGTTATATTGATTGCAATCTTCCGTATTCAGAAGCATTGACTGAATTTACTGCTCAAGAAACAAATCTTCCATTTGAAAACATCATTCGCAGATTTCTTCTACGAAAGCTTGCTATTAATAAATAGTTCAAGAATTTCATCGTATCAATGACCAAGTTGAATTTTCAAATGAAATTTGCTTTTCGTGATATGTAATTTAGAAGAATGAAACTTACTTCTAAAGTATTGCTGCGTAAACCGGCTATGGATTGAGGCCAAAGACAGTCATATTGTATATTAGCTCATATTATAAAGCAATCCCTTTGCACAGGTGTCGTGCCTAATCTTATGAAAATGCTAGGGTTATTCCTTAATTCAAATCTGGTAACAGTCTTAATACAGCTAATTATCGACCAATATCTATTCTTTTTTCAGTTTCAAAAATCCTAGAAAAAGTTATGCATTAAAGATTTATGATTTTTTGGATGTTGAGGGCCTGCTTTATGATAGGCAGTTTGGTTTTAAGAAAAAATCACTCCACTTGTACGGCAATTCTTGATGTTGTTGAGCACATTAGCAAATCGATTGATGGGGACAGATATAATATAGGTATTTTTTGGACTTATCTAAGGCTTTAGAGAATCCTACTTGGAAAATTACATAGATGAGAAATTAGAGGCATTGCATTTACTTGGGTTTCTAATTACCTAAGCAATCGATTTCAGCAGGTTGTTATCGACGGTACTTTCTCTGATATGGGTTTCTTGACTTGTGGCGGTCCTCAGGGCTCAGTTTTGGGTCCGTTGCTTTTTCTTTTGTATATTAATGATATTTCCGAGTGTTTCCACATACTTAAGTTAATCTTGTTTTGCTGATGATACGTCAGCTTTCATTACAGGAAATGATTACCAAGTCCTGACGACCTTAATCAACATTGAATTGATCATTCTCTCAAAATGGTTCAGAGCAAACAGATTATCTTTAAATCTGAAGCAAACCAACTACATATTAAGATTGCAATGGATCATATGAATATAGTTAGTACCTCTTCGACTATATTTGTAGGCATTATAATTGATAAACATTTGAGCTTGTCTGTCATGAGCATATTCATATTGTTGAGAATAAAAGAGCTAAAACTCTAGGCCTACTCTATAGATTAAAGGAATTTCTAAACAAATCTACGATGAAACTTGTATATTCAATCTTGTCATTGCCTTATTTGCAATACTGCACTATGATCTAAGCAGGAGATTACTCTTACCAACTTAAACGTTTGCATTGTGTATGTTCTTCAATGTGTCATTCATCTGTACCTTTTAAAAGGGATCAGGTTGCTTGAACTTACAAACATTTACCATATGCAACAATCCGTTTTCATGTTTTTTCATCATCGTGGTTTGCTCCCAGGCTGTTTTGATAGCTATTTTATTACTGATGACCGGGTACATCAACACATAACGTGTAGCAGAAGCAATTATCATCTGTACACTTGCAAGTCAAACACTTGTTGAAGGACCTGAATTATGGAATTCTCTTCCCGAGTACATTAGATCTTGTATTTCTGTGACATCATTTAAGGCAAGTCTCTAATAACCCAATACTGAATTTCTATTATAATTTTTTTATTTCATTTTATTTATTTATTGTTGTTTTATCCTTTTGTTCTATTAATAGTAATATTGTTATTGTGATTATTATTATTATTAGAGTTACTTTTGATGTAATCTACTATTATCATTAATATCATGGTCCTTAGTTGTTCTAACTAATGATGTACTAACTAATGATGTGTATAAATTGTTTACATAGGACGGTCTATTACCAACCATTATTTTCTTATATGAACTAGGTGGACTCGATAAGCTCATCTGAGCTTTTCCATATTGAGCTGATTAATGGGTCAGGGTCGTCCAATGACCTTAGGTTATATCACTCATGATCAAATCTCAGAAGTATAAAAGATTTAGGTATTAGTAGCTCCCCTTACATCTACTTCATTATCCTTGACTTCTTGGTGTTCGTTGGGTGACCAGGTGTCCTGGAGAGATAATAACTTGACGTGATAAACTGGTTTAGTTCCTCAGTTTTTTCAACTGTTTTGTTATCAAAATAGACAATTTTTATTATCAGATGACAGTTGTCAAATGTAAACAAATGCAAATTGTCAATTTGTGAAATAAAGTTATATCTTGTAGTCTTGAAAGTTTTCGCCGTTCTAGTGTGGAGACTTGGAAAAAGTCTACTCTGCCATGTCGGTGTGATTCGAAACTTGCATGGCAGGGCCTGCACATCTATCCAAACAGTAAGCCCGTTTAATCGTAGTTAAAAAGAGGTCGTTCCCACCTTCTTGCGCTGCAGCAAAAGGAGGAAGGCATTTTGAAAAGCTTTTTCAGTACCACAGTATGGTTGTCCGGCTTCTAACAGTCTTAGACGTCTTTAGTGTCGGCAACACTCAAGCTGGGAGTTTCCTATTCCGAAAACAACTAAGTTGCTCTTTCCGGCACAGTAGTATCCTGTTTCTCATCACAACCATCTTCTTCAACCTCTGTTCCACAGATCGTACTACCATATGGGACTACGGCGCCTGTGATATGCTCTCATGGACAGGCTGAGAAAACGAGGTCGCTGGCAGTTCTTAATAACGTCTGCATCAAAAAGATGCCTAACAGTGCATCTCGCGGTCCTCTGGGAGTGAGGTTGCTGGTTCGCTTACTGAGAGTGGCTTAGGCCTGTTTAAGAGATTTGAATCTCGAGCTAGCACGATCTGTACACTGCAGGACCCTACATGGCGTGGCGCCGATTGGGCAGCGGTGGTGATGTATCTTACTCGATCAAATAATCGAAAACTGCACTGAATACGGTCGCTTTACATTTAACTTTACGCTTACAATTTACAAGTCCAGTAATCGTTGCTAGGATTCGGACGACGACCCAGTTCGTCTGAATAAACTAACGTAACGTAACGTGATGTAATTTTAATTTGAGTTCCTAATTTGTACAGCGCCTCTCCAAGAGGACTCGTCAGAAGCGATCGAGTGTCATGTAACTATTTTACCAAACCTTATTTTACCATACATTACGCAAGATTTTGTTATGCTCTTTGGAAATGTCTGTAGCTTCATTACAATAACGTATCAGCCATCGCATGTATGTGTATGTATGTAGTATACAGATATGTATGTGCGTGTGTATCGTATCGTGTCGTATCTAGAAATATATAAAGCGCCTCTCGCGGAATAACTCTTAAGAGGCGCTCTCAGCACAGAAGTCCAGGGTGAAACAGAAATGCCTTTAGGGAAAGCGAGACCGATGAGGAAAAGCCTGTCATTAGTTTTTTATGTATGTGTGCTGGTACGTATGTACGCACGCATGTATGTATGTATGCATGAATATATGTTTATGTATGTATATATGTATGTATGTATGTATCTATAATTATATGTGTATGTAGGCGGGTACGTATGTATGTATGCATGGATATATATGTATTGAAGTATGTATGCATATATGTAGGTATGTATGTATGTATGTATGTATGTAGGGTGTATATATGTATGTATGTATGTATGAAGGGCCTATGTATGTATGTATGTATGTATGTATGTATGTATGTATGTATGTATGTATGTTGGGGCCTATCTATGTATGTATGTATGAAGAGGATGGTCCAATTCACGAGAAACCATGATGTGTCCGCCTCATCGTATACGGTATACCGCATGACCAACAGGTCTCCACGGGCCGTAGACACGACACATAACGACCGTCAACTATTCTGACTGGAAGCAGAGCTCTCTGATCTGGCAAGAGAGATAATTCCGATTATCGTTCTAAAGTATTCGACGCCTATACAAATCCTAAACGACTCCTTCGCTCGTGACCTTCAAGCCGACACGAGACGCCTCATAAATATTCCATTCTGTCCAGGACCGAAATGAACCGGCCACTTACCAAATCAGAGTTATATAGCGCAGAACTGCACAGCGTGTCGATCAAGTGAATTGACTTTGTTGGAGTCTAATAGATTGCGTTCCGACCGGCTGTTCTGCTTCTCCGAGCGAACCAACCTTAGAGAGACGTCCCACGGCGTTGGACGATAGATGTCGCGTGTCCAGAACATAAACAGACCAATTGCGCAAACGAAACTAAACGACACGAGGAAGTGGAGGATAAACCGACGCACGGACCGGACGAAACGAGGATATATAAACGGAAGTTAAAGATTACGAAAACATGTAATAAACAAAAGGAGGACGCAGAACCGGAAGTTGGAGATCGACGAAAACAAGCTGCAAACGACGCCGTAGCCTATAAAGGGAATTCAAGAGAACAAAGACATCGTAAGGTTCATTGTATCTAACCGTAACGCGGTGGACCGTTTGGTTAGAGCAGGCGGCTGATAATGCAGAGAGTGTGGGTTCGATCCTCCTCCCCTGAGACGGTGACTGTCGCGGTCGACTCCTTCGATCGCAACGACGAACCAACGAAGGAACTATTAAAAGATCTTTAATTAAAAATAAAGTCGATTAAGTGTAGAGTAAGTCAACTCGTCTATCAAATATCACAATCGTAGACAGCACACAGGTTGGCTGGTCTCGATTGAACGTTATACGATCAATGTTTCAACGTTTACAAATCTTCGTCAAAAGGCCCTTAATGTACATCAGGTCTATCTTATATAGAGTTCTCCCGGATTCCAGAACGTTCTGTGACGTCACTGTACTTTTCCCTGGAAAGTCCTACTGAACACGTATATCCTTGTTGCATGCACCGAATTAATGTTGACAGCTTGCTGCAGAATTTTCCGTGCGATGTAAACAAGCTTGTTGACGCGTCGGTTTTCTTCCCTTGATGCATGCACCCGCGTAGACCGCGACATTCCCTCCGCCCTCAGATGATGACACGTCTTCAGCACCATCTCGAACGGGTCATCACGATCAAGCCGGGCCTCCAGACTCCATCTCGACACAGCATATACAACCAAAACAAAACACATCAGTTAGTCAACTTATCCACACAATTTGCGGGCTCGATCCTTGTGTGTCGGGCCATTTCCCCCCTTCACCATCCGAGTCACAACCGAGAGAGGAAATCAGCCACCGTGTTCTGACGTCCAGGACGATATCGAAAGTCCACGTTAAACTCTTGCAATGCTAACGCCCAACGAGTCAGTTTCGCACTCTTAGGGCTTGCATCTGTGAGATAAGACAAAGGATTATGATCTGAATAAATGATTATCTTTGATAAGAATATCCATGACTTGAATCGTTTAAGTGCCCAAATTACTGCGAAAGCCTCTCTCTCAATTGTAGACCAATGCATCTGTGTATCTGTAAGTTTAAGGCTAGCAAAAGCAATTGGTTTTTCTTGACCTTCTTCGGTCCACTGAAACAAGCAACACCCGACCGCGGTGGCACTTGCGTCAACACTTAAACCAAATTCCTTAGTGAAATCAATGGTATGCAACTGTGTAGCTTTACTGAGATCATCCTTTAACTTATCTAGTGCTTCTTGATGCTTTTGCTCCCAAGGCACCTTCGTAGGTATGTTATCTCGTGTCAAATCAGTTATTACCCGTGCTTTTTCAGCTAAAGCAGGTATAAAATTTCGAAAGTAACTGAAAAAACCCATAACCTTTCTAACTTCTTTCTTTGTTGTTGGAGGATGGATATCATTGATCGTAGCGATCTTACCTGGATCAGGTTCAATACAACCTGACCCTACTATATGGCCAACAAACTTTATTTTGTTTTGTGCAAAATTACATTTTCTTAAATTCAAAGTGAGTCCTGCTTCCTCAATAGTTTGCAAGAATTTCTCTAGATGTTCTAAATGGTCATTCCAATTCATTGAAACCACTGCCATATCATCGACGAATGGTTCGGTAAAACTTCGCACTGGATGTAAAACTTGGGTCATAGCACGAATAAAGGTATTGCTAGCGGACTTGAGTCCAAACGGCATTCTTGTGAACTCAAAAAGTCCTGCATCACATACGAATGCCGTAAGCCATCGATGTTCTTTCCGAACTGGAATTTGCCAATACCCCGATTTCGCGTCGAAAACACTAATAAACTTTGCCCGTCCCACCTTTTGTAAGATGTCAGCAATGTCTGGGGTCGGGTAACAATCACCTAGAGAATATTTGTTAACATGGCGATAATCAATTGCCAATCGAACGCCATTTTGACCTTTGGGTCCCTTTAAAACGCAAACTACCGGACTGGCCATTTCACTTTTCGATGGTCGAATGATGTCTAATGCCAACATTTCTTCTATCTGGCGTTGTACTTCAGGTTTAAGTAGCTCAGGTACTTTATATGCCCTTAAACGCTTAGGAGTGAAATCATGAGTTATCTTAATTTCATGTTCTAATACTGGACAATACCCAGGTTTATCCACAAATACTGCCGTGTGCCGATCCAAAACTTCAAAAAGTTGCTTCTGTTCCTCTTGCGAAAGATGCGCTATAATCAGAGGATCAATTCGCTTACTCGGGCTTATTTGTTCACGTTCTTCCTGATCTACAACCTCTACTATACCAAATTCTTCATCTTGATCAACAATTACTGAACAGCTATTGATCATCGCTTGTTCGAGTCGTTCATGGTATCGCTTGATCTTATTTGCGTGTAAATGTCTTTGTTTTCCCTCTATTTCTACTATATAAGAATATGGGGATTTAACCTTGACTACGGTAGCAGGTCCTTGCCATCGACTATAAAATTTAGAACTACCAAAATCTGGTGCTAATACTGCTACTTTATCTCCAACTTCGTATTTTCTGTCAGTACTACGCAAGTTATAATAATCTGCATACCGCTTTGTTTCTATATCACTATAGTAATCTGCATAAACTTTCGCGAATTCGAGGTTTTCCTTCAGTGATTGGAGATACTCTTCGGGTGATTTACCTAAGTTAAGAGGTACTTTTCGTTCGCCAGCCCACGATTCCTTCAACACACTAAGTGGACCCCGAGGAAGAGTTCCATAAACCATAGTGAATGGCGAAATATGAGTCGTGCCTGAAGGTTTTTCTCTAAGGCTCCACAGAACAAACGGTAACAATTGGTGCCATCCACGAGGATCAGATTGAGCAAGCTTAAAGATCATGGTTTTCAAGCTTTGGTTGCATCTTTCAACCAATCCAGCTGCCTCAGGATGTCCAGGGGTATTAAATCTGGGACTACAACCCATTCGCCGCAAGAATTCTTTCATCAAACGACTGGTAAAGTTGGTACCACAATCAGAACTGATGATCCTTGGAATAGAAAAAGTTGTAAAAACTTGCAACAGAGCTTCACAAACTCCCTTTGCATTCAGCGATCTAAGAGGATACGCCATCGGCCAACGAGAAAATTTGTCCACCAGAACCAGAGCATAATTATACTGGGGTTTCGATTTGTTGGATTCTCCAGTCACTACCATAGGGCCAATACAATCCATATTTAGATGGTTAAAACAGAGTTCATCCGCCCTCGGAATAGGAGTGATCGGGACTCGATCTGCCACTTTAACTGGAGTTCTTAGTTGACAAATTTGACAAGACGCACAATATTCGCGAATCCTCTCATCCATTCTTGGAAACCAAAAGTTTAATTTGATCCTGGCTCTCGTTGCCTTAAAAGCCATGTGCCCAGCACATGGGGCATCGTGTGCTACTCGCAAGACAACCTCGATTCTATCTTCCGGTAAACATAATTGATTAACCTTATGTCCCATAATTTCCCCTTTGTGGTACAGGAGGTTATTATCTATAAAGAAATTATTTTTATTCTGTCTCGCTTGTTGCCAGCAAGATATAAGATTGTGACAATTCTGTTGCTCACGCAATAAAGTATCATTATTCGCTACTCCCTCATCAGACTTGAACTCTGTTGACTCAACATCAAGAAAATTATCTGAATCATCAACTAGTTGCTCCTGAGAATATTCATTCACTTCTGACGGCAAGGATTCGTTGCTGTTACTTTTCTCGATATTAACTCCTAAGTTATCTTCTTCTGCCCCTTTATTTATTTGTACACATCGATCTACGCCAGCTACCATCACTACATATTGCGAACTATCCCTTAATAGGTCCACAACATGGGGTGTCAAAATAACTCGTTCATTTAGTTCAGGGACTACAGCGAACATGACGCACAAAGATGGCGCAATGTTAGTCGTTCCTTCCATTGAATTAGCTAATTTCATTTGTAGGTATACTACATCCGCCTTACATCCTTCTCCCTGAAAACCAATTATATTAATCCGTTTAATCACGGGTAAGTTTAGTGACTCAATTAATTTCTTATCAATACAACAAATTTCTGCTCCTGAATCAGATAATGCTGGCTGAGAAGGGAGATCTTCAATCTGTACATTGATATACGACCTCTCGTGTAATCCATCAATACTATTCTCGTATACCCTTACAGCAGTTTCCAACCCTATTGGTTTAGAATTATCCAATAAATTCCCTTGCTTTACCTGTTCAGGTATCTCATGCAACACGTTGACCTTCTCAACAAATGAGTCGATCACTTCTTCAGTTGGGTTCCCAAATATACAAGTACTCACCTTTTTAGAACTTGGTTTGGTCTGGCACTCCCTTGCCATATGACCCTTCTGATGACATAGGAAACAGAGACCCTTTACCTTGGCCTCCTCCTGAGACACCCTCGCACCTATCTTGGCTTCACCCCTTATTACCGGTTTGGGAGACTTGGGTTGAGCTGTCTGGTTATTGACTTGAACATGTGGTTGACCTCTCATCCAATTGTTATACTTCGGTGTCGGATGACTACGGCATACTAAGTCATTCCCACCATCATGCGACGCTACATAAATGTCAGCCGCATTAGCTATGTCTTCACAGCTCAACCACTCCTCTTTTTCTTGGGCCAAGATATAATCTAAACAAGCCTTCGACAAGGACTCCTTAATCCGATCCGCAACCAATAAACTTACAAGTTTATCAAACTCATCAGTTATCTTTCTACTTTTCAAATAATACATAAGAGCCACACGCAATTTGGATGAATAGATCGTAAATGATTCGTCCGATGCTTTGTGCAACGACCAAAATCGGGCTCTAAGATTTGAAGGGCTTATCTTAAACTCCCTTAGCAAAAACTCCTTCAGGAATTTGTAGTCATGGAGGTGTGCCTCAGTAAGGCGCATGGTTAATGCCTTAGCTCTTTCACTTAAAATGGCTAGCAATAATTTTGCTCTAACATCTTCATCCACCTCATACACATTAAACAAACCATCCAAGTGATCAAAGAAACCTGGAATTTCTATAGGGTCGGAAGGAAATTTCCAAAGAATATTCTTGAGGGCATCACTATAACGCTTAGTACGACTTGCTAAAGAATTTCTAACATTTCGTTCTTCC
Organism: Allolobophora icterica; assembly: GCA_963556255.1. Classification (NCBI taxonomy): domain Eukaryota; kingdom Metazoa; phylum Annelida; class Clitellata; order Crassiclitellata; family Lumbricidae; genus Allolobophora; species Allolobophora icterica. The sequence continues at coordinate 30,522,062 of OY744617.1, forward strand.
TGCTTTTCCTTCCTCTCCCTTTCTTCTTTCTCTTTCCGTTCCTTCTTTTCTCTTTCTTCTTTCTCTTTCCGTTCCTTCTTTTCTTCCTCTCTCCTCTTTTCCTCCCTTTCTTCCTTCTCCTTCCGTTCCTCCCTTTCTATTTCTTCCTTCTCCTTCCGTTCCTCCCTTTCTCTTTCTTCCTTCTCCTTCCGTTCCTCCCTTTCTCTTTCTTCCTTCTCCCTTTGTTCTTTCTTTTCTCTTTCTTCCTTCTCCTTCCGTTCCTCCCTCTCTCTTTCTTCCTTCTCCTTCCGTTCCTCCCTTTCTCTTTCTTCCTTCTCCCTTTGTTCTTTCTTTTCTTCCTCTCTCCTCTTTTCCTCCCTTTCTTCCTTCTCCTTCCGTTCCTCCCTTTGTTCTTCATATTTACGGATTTCGAACTCCAGACGGCGCTTCTGCAGCTCGTAATCCACTCCTGTTGGAGATATTGGACTACCCTTAAATTCCTCTTCCTCTTTTCCAATCTCCATGGCCCATTCTTCCATTAATTGATTTCGATCCCATGACATAACATCATCTTCGTCCCTTCCTGCCTTCATAAGATACACCCTAAGGCGCTCAGACGACATTTTGCGAATATTCGCTTGCATCTCTGTTGTCAACGCTTCCATTTTTATAAACAGTCAGTCAACAACAATCACCAAAAAAAACAGACACCACGCGGCAAACCCGCCACACAAAAGGAAAATTCCACAACCCAAAGTGCAATTATGCAGTATCCAAAGAAGTACACTCGCCAAGTACACAAAAGCTATACAAGCTCACGCAAGTCTGGCCTCGATCACAACAATGGATCAAATTGCAAAGAAATAATCAGCAGATATTGAAAGAGAAATAATGGCTGCCTCCCACTCGGCTGCAACTCCACTCTCTTTTCTCCTTCTCAGCCACGACAACACCTAGGATCTTACCCGTATGTTGACTGCTGTCTTCTGCTGTCTCAGCCGAACGACGCACTTCGTCCGTCCGACTGTCGTATGCCGATTCACCCGTCTCCCACGGTAGAAAGGCGTCTCGATCCGCTCGCTGTCTGGAACAGACCGTCTCTTGATCCTCCGGGTTGACTCCTTCCTCCGTCGGCTCGCGTCTTCTTCACCGGATCCAACACCGATGATCCCGCTTCTGACACCAATAATGTCGCGGTCGACTCCTTCGATCGCAACGACGAACCAACGAAGGAACTATTAAAAGATCTTTAATTAAAAATAAAGTCGATTAAGTGTAGAGTAAGTCAACTCGTCTATCAAATATCACAATCGTAGACAGCACACAGGTTGGCTGGTCTCGATTGAACGTTATACGATCAATGTTTCAACGTTTACAAATCTTCGTCAAAAGGCCCTTAATGTACAGCAGGTCTATCTTATATAGAGTTCTCCCGGATTCCAGAACGTTCTGTGACGTCACTGTACTTTTCCCTGGAAAGTCCTACTGAACACGTATATCCTTGTTGCATGCACCGAATTAATGTTGACAGCTTGCTGCAGAATTTTCCGTGCGATGTAAACAAGCTTGTTGACGCGTCGGTTTTCTTCCCTTGATGCATGCACCCGCGTAGACCGCGACAGTGACCTAGTAGAGTCTTTTAGCAAGTCTTTCACTCACAGTTACTCAGCGCCATCGATTGATGCTTGGTCATTAGGTAGTGGTGCTTACAACATGTACAATAATAATAATAATAATAATAATAATAATAATAATAATAATAATAATAATAATAATAATAATAATAAAAATAATAATAATAATAATAATAATAATAATAATAATAATAATAATTGCAATTGAGCTCCAAGCTTAACCAATCTATTAGTAGACAATATCTTAGAGCCTGAGGGATCTTAAATACCTCGGGCAAAAAATAATAATAATAATAATTATAATAATAATAATAATAATAATTATAATAATTGCAATTAATTATCCTCTTGAGACGGTTAATGAGTAGAAACCCTGAGCAAGTCCTTCACTCACAATTGCTTAGCGCCATCGATTGATGATTGGCCATTGGACAGTAGCGCTTAATAAATGCATAATAATAATAATAATAATAATAATAATAATAATAATAATAATAATAATAATAATAATAATAATAATAATAATAATAATAATAATAATAATAGAATGCATAGTAATACAATACGCTACACTAAGCTGTACAAATCTAAGCAAAACAACACAGGCAACACACTACACTGAAGCACATTAGATTAGAACAGTCAGCAAATTAATTAAGTGACCAGCAACTGTGACCAGCCAAGTCTAGTATGAAATTTAAGTAGATTTGGGGCTACTGTTGCGGGTTCGAGAATAAAGAAAACGCTGCTGTCGATAGTTGATTGGGCAGTTCAATTTTCAAGTGTCATCGATTACTGTCGGCTGTTGCGCATGCGCAATGAACGTTCCGTGAAACGAAGCATTCAGTTGTGATGCGATGGCCGCTTTCATGAGGATAGCGTAAAACGTCAAACTCGTCTAGTGTGGTTGTAATGTGTCGATTCACATAAGCGGTCGGACAGTTGCGCTGCGAAGGTCCATACGAAGGGATCTTGTTGCACTTTTAAGACGTTTGAGCGAAAAGACGATCAAGTTAAGCTTCTGAAGATGAAGTCGTTTGAAAGTGTAAGGCTCTGTGTTTAAGCTCGAGTCGTATCGAAACGTCAGTGATATCGAAGTTCGTGAACTGTTCATGAAACTTGTTTGTCGGATTGAAGAGGTTTTTAGACTTATCCGTCGCAGCTCGATTTAAGCTGGACACACGAACTTTGCGATTCGGCAGTTTTTTTCGCAAGATCTTTGGAAAGGAACTTCCACGAAGAGAAGAACACGCGACGCTCTTTCGTCCGAACCGTAGTGAGGATCTATGCAATCGTCATCGAATGTTGGTGACTGCATGGGGAAAAATCCACGACCACTAGGACGATTCATCTACTACGATCCAAAGAGGGAGGTTAATTTAGGCTTTAATAATTAGATTAGATCATTAAAGTGGTACAGAGCTGGTCTAAGTAAGACATAGTATAGGCACTTTAGACATTGAATATGTAAATGGTCACGACATTGATGTTGTTCTCGAACTGAAGTTTGTTTACATGATAAAATATACTTCATTTATATTCATTGGACGGTCTTGTGTCATTCGATAACAAAAATAGCCTAACCTTCTCAAGATGCAAGTGGGTCAGTTTAAACTTAAGTAACATGGTGCACGATCAGCACCTAGTAGGCTAGTACCTTATCATTTCCTGGAAAATGCTAGGTAGACGTTAAAATAACCATATATGATAGATGCCACTTGACATAACGCAACTGGTTTACAATAATCAATAGAAACTAGAGTGTTTACATAGGGGCGAGTCGGGTCTTAAGGAAGTACAGGACAAGAACACGTTGTGGGTTTGAGGCCACTGCTTTAAATAGCTGATCATCTGCCAAGCGAGCGAGATCATCTGCTGTCTGGATGGACAGAGGGAGGCAGTACATGCTGCGCATTCGCATTAAGAGCCTGTCTACTCTTTACTTTCACCTTGGCTCGTGTAGCCCCACTTTGATGGGGAGGCATACATCAATGAGGATAATATGGTATCTCTCGCAACCTTATGCAGTGTTGTCGATAAAAAGCTACTTGTATGTGATCGAAGGACTCTCAGCGCATAGAGTCGGCCTCTTCAAGGTAACTTTGGATGACTTTTTATTCTAAGGGATAATCTGATGCCCTATTGGATGGTTAGTTATCTACCTCAACTTCAGTGATGGGACATGTGAAAGATTTGTGTTTGAAATCAACTTCAGAGAGAGGGGATGTAAATGATCCTATGACATGCTGCTTTCGTCAACACTTTGGGATTGATTCATATTGTCCTACTGGAAAACCTTCTTCGTTAAAATTAAAAACAAGCTTTTAAAATTGTCTTCTCAGCCAGATGCTTTCTTTAGGGCGAAGTCACAAGTATTCACCTCATGACATTGTCGATAGAAAGCAGTTCCGTAAAAATAACAGCAACAGGAAATGGCAGCCATTTTGCAGGCCTATGTTTTGTGACATTCGTTGAGCATTTCATTACGAAAATCTTCCAGTCTTAAATCGTCTAACCCTAACCATATTGTGGGACATTGTGGCTTATGGCCTTATGCTACTTTATACAACGGCATCTAGCCAAATAGTAGCTGGCTGTTTTGATGCTCTTAACGAAATTTGCCATATTTTATTGGTGAACCAGTAAGCACAATGTCACAACATCTTAATGGTTTTTACCATGATGGGGAATTTCTTACGTAGGCTATACGTCTAAAATATAATCGGTTTGCTTGCGTCCGAGGCACGCAGGCCTGTTGAGACGTATATCCTGGTTTCACCGAAGACAGAGGATATTGTAGCCTATGCGGGTCTGACGCTGGGTAATTTCGTCTCAAAATAGCTTATATAGAAATAATATTATGCCGAAGAAGAGGAATGGTCACCCGCACTCATTATACCGACGCTAAGAAAATTGGAGTCGCTAACACTTCGAACCTACGACTCCCTCTCAGAGAAGTTAAATGGACAGCTCTTCTCCTAAGCTGGTGCCTCAGTCTAGGCCTCTGACGCTCATAAACTCGGAAGACAAGTTGCGGGAAATAAGTAATCGGAAAAGAAAGGACCATAGGCGTAGACTCTGGGGGGCAGCCGAGGCACGTGCCCCTAATAATTGAGGAGGAGAGGCAATGTCCCCAATAATCCAGAGGAGAATTTCTTCAAATATTAAAATATTATGTTTCAATATAGACAAATTTCTTCAGAAACAGAAAAACAGAGACACAGAACTGAAATACTATAAGAAATTCATAATGAAAACAATTATTTATTTTTATCTTCAATGTCTTCAATATGAAACAAATTAACATGTAAACAAAACGCACCCATTTCACGCGCATTACGTAACATCGGAAACCTCTGAGACTCGCTAATTGTCCAGACCAGGGGTGAAAAATTTGTGTTTTTTTCGGTTTTTGATTTAAAAAACACAGGAAAAAGAAAACCACAAAAAATTAAAAAAACAATTAATTTCTTATTCTTGTAGAAGTTTTTTTTAATAACATTGATTTAATGATTTTCAATTATCGGAAATCGCAACTGAATTAAACTGAGTTGGAGCTCTTGTTCATGCCATTTTGATGATTTCTATGATCCAAAATCCGAAAATGTTAAAAAAAAATAAACAAAACAACAAAAACCATAAAAACAAAAGAAAACAGAAAAAACAAAAAAACAGCTTTTCATCTTGAAAAAACTTGTTTTTTTGGCAATTCTGGTCCAGATCCCATGCCCCCCAATATTTAGGACAAGTTTACGCCAGTGGAAAGGACTTTCTCCCTGACCTAAACGACATCAGGGAATTTGCAGAGCGAATAGAACAGAGAAAGAGAGATGGGAAACCCAGCACCGTTCTCGTTCTAGTTAGAGCCCTGCAGTGTACAGATCGTGCTAGCTCGAGATTCAAATCTCTTAAACAGGCCTAAGCCACTCTCAGTAAGCGAACCAGCAACCTCACTCCCAGAGGAGCACGAGATGCACTGTTAGGCATCTTTTTGATGCAGACGTTATTAAGAACTGCCAGCGACCTCGTTTTCTCAGCCTGTCCATGAGAGCATATCACAGGCGCCGTAGTCCCATATGGTAGTACGATCTGTGGAACAGAGGTTGAAGAAGATGGTTGTGATGAGAAACAGGATATTACTGTGGAGGAAAGAGCAACTTAGTTGTTTTCGGAATAGGAAACTCCCAGCTTCGATGTTGCCGACACTAAAGACGTCTAAGACTCTTAGAAGCCGGACAGTCATACTGTGGTGCTGTAACGCTTTTTAAAATGCCTTCCTCCTTGTGCTGCAGCGCAAGAAGGCGGGAACGACCTCTTCTTAACGGCGATTAAACGGGCTTACTGTTTGGATAGATCTGCAGACCCTATCATGCAAGTTTCGAATCACGCTACACCGACATGGCAGAGTAGACTTTTTCCAAGTCTCCACACTAGAACGGCGAAAACGGTCAAGACTACAAGATATATGACAAACTTCATTTCACAAATTGACAATTTGCATTTGTTTACATTTGACAACTGTCATCTGATAATAAAAATTGTCTATTTTGATAACAAAACAGTTGAAAAAACTGAGGAACTAAACCAGTTAACCACGTCAAGTTATTATCTTTCCAGGACACCGGGTCACCCAACGAACACCAAGAAGTCAAGGATAATGAAGTAGATGTAAGGGGAGCTACTAATACGTAAATCTTTTATACTTCTGAGATTTGATCATGAGTTATATAACCTAAGGTCATTGGACGACCCTGACCCATTAATCAGCTCAATATGGAAAAGCTCAGATGAGCTTATCGAGTCCACCTATTTCATATAAGAAAATAATGGTTGGTAATAGACCGTCCTATGTAAACAATTTATACACATCATTAGTTAGTACATCGTTAGTTAGAACAACTAAGGACCATGATATTAATGATAATAGTAGATTACAACGAAAGTAACACTAATAATAATAATCACAATAACAATATTACTATTAATAGAACAAAAGGATAAAACAACAATAAATAAATAAAATGAAATAAAAAAATTATAATAGAAATTCAGTATTGGGTTATTAGAGACTTGCCTTAAATGATGTCACTGAAATACAAGATCTAATGTACTCGGGAAGAGAATTCCATAATTCAGGTCCTTCAACGAGTGTTTGACTTGCAAGTGTACAGATGATAATTGTTTCTGTGTTGATGTACCCGGTCATCAGTAATAAAATAGCTAATAAAACAGCCTGGGAGCAAACCACGATGATGACAAAACATGAAAACGGAAAGTTGTATATGGTAAATATCTGTAAGTTTAAACAACCTGTCCTGTTTAAACAGTACAGATGAATGACACACTCTACCAACACCGTTCACAACACGTATTGCACGCTTCTGAAGAATATGTAAGTTTGTAGGAGTACCTCCTGCCAAGATCATAGTGCAGTATCGCAAATAAGGCAATAACAAGCTTCAATATACAAGTTTCATCGTAGATTTGCTTAGAAATGTCCTTAATTTATAGAGTAGGCCTGGCGTTTTAGCTATTTTATTCTCAACAATATGAATATATTTTTCCTAAAGTTTTTATCAATTATAATGCCCACAAATTTAGGGCCTAGTCCATTACTATCTTAAGAGGTGTTGAGGGAATCCTTTTTCTTATACTAGAACACAATATGTAGTTGGTTTTCTTCAGATTTAAAGATATCTGCTCTAAACCACTTTGAGAGAATGATCAATTCATTGTTGGTTAAGGTCGTCAGGACTTGGTAATCATTTCCTGTAATGAAAGCTGATGATAATCAGCAAAAACAAGATTAAGTGAAGTATGTGGGTACACTCGGAAATATCATTAATTTACAAAAGAAACAGCAACGGACCCTAAATTGAACCCCGAGGAACACCATAAGTCCAGATAGCCATATCAGAGAAAGTACTGTCGATAACAACCTGCTGACATCGATTGCTTAGGTAATTAGAAGTCCAAATAAATGCAATGCCTCTAATATCACATCTATGTAATTTTCAAAGTAGGATACTGTGAAGCCTTGGATAAGTACCAGTATAGTATATCTTTTCTTGGATTTTTGAAAATGAAAAACGAATAGATATTGGTCGATAATTAGCTATGTTAAGACTACTACCAGGTTTGAATAACCCTAGCATTTTTCATAAGGTTGGGCACTATACCTGTGAAAAGAGATTGGTTTATAATAAAATTATGAGCAAATATAATAATTATGACTATGCATTGTATCTCAATCGAAAGCCGGTTTACGTAGCAATACATTAGAAGTAAGTTTCATTCATCAGAATCACATATCACGAAAAGCAAATTTCATTTGAAAATTCAATCTGGTCATTGATACGATAAAACTCGAACTATTTATTAATATGAAGCTTTCGTAGAAGAAATTTGCGAATGATGTGTTCAAATGGAAGATTTGTTTCCTGAGCAGTAAATTCACTCAATGCTTCTGAATACGGAAGATTGCAATCAATATAACATCTGACTTTCAAATATTTTGCAAGAAAATATCTTCCAAGAAAATAGTGTTTTTTAATGTAATAATTATAATCAAAACAATAGAAGATTCCAAGCCTATAATAGTACACAACTTGGGCAAACCAGTGTTCAAACGTTGATTCGGCATTTAGCTCAACTTTTCCAATATCGACATCCGAAGGTGATAAATAATAAAAGAGTGTGTGAAATCCAAGCAACGACTGTACGTCTCTATCGAAAAAAGAGTCAAGCGGTGGCAACAGTAAAACATTCGCAAATGAAAATTCCTTCAGGTCGCTCTGCAGATCAGGCTCTTGCAGAATGCGTTTACAAAAATACTGCACTTCATCGTATTGGCGACACTTGTAAAGGTACAAAGCACGATAGCAATCCACTGTGCTGCACTGGATGCCTAAGTCACTGCGAATCACATTGTAGAATGAAATCATATTTTCTAGAGCATATTCAATTAGAATATCAATTACTGTTTCTTTGACTATCAAAGGATTCACACTTGTAGCCTCAGTTTCTGTCAGTGCATCTGTTTTGCGATAAACGAGCTGTCTGGTAGCATTCGAATGACAACCTGACTTCACCGAAACAATGTATTTCAAATATTCGTCCAAAGGAAACACTGAATCCGGCAAATCACGATAAAAATATAAATGTTTGGATATTTTTTCGGCAGATAATAGAGCTATATAATAAGCCAAGATCTCGGGTGAAAGACGCAGATCAAGAGAAAGCCGCATGCCAATGTAATGAAGATTGTTGTCAGTAATCTTCTTCTGAAGCACACACAATCCAACGATTCTTGCGACATCGTCAATAAACAACAAACAGCTTGCATTGAGTGTCTCCTTATGATCTTGGGAAAGCTGATCCACGAGAACTGACAAGCAGAAGCGTATTGCTAGTTGGTGTTCTGATGTGGCAAAGTGGATGGCAGCCAGATAGGCCAAAGCTGCAGGAGCAATGCCGTTGCATTTAGAACATTCGTGTTCTAAAGCTCTTTTAAGAAACTCTTTTGACATGAGAGACAGTAGTTGAAATTCCGGACGACTATTTGATCCAGTTAAGTTTTTCAAGAGATCCTGAGCACGCAGATATTGAAACCGACAACTTTGTGCTGTGTACGCTTTCGGAAAGTTATGATACTGAGACCTTACAAGTTTTTGTTGTATCGATACTGCAACGACAAATTCAACAAAGAGACTGCTATCCCATGAAATTTCTCCGCAGCTTAAACCATACGCTGTATGCAAAATAAACAGTAGGGTGTCATAGTGCATGAAACATAAGACGTTCTGTATTGTTGGCAGCTCTATCACTCGTGTTGTCACTGCATAACATTTTTCTCTATATCTCGATACGAACCTCTCTCGCAGTCCGGAACTAAATCCGCGTTTTATTATACGACTACTGTGCTCGTGTGAATATGCGAATGTAAGATAAAGACATAAATCCAATGATTCCGATTCAGTCACTTCCCAACACTTAATGATAGGCAGCATGAAATCCACAAAATGTGGCACTTCTTCTATTGTGCTTTTAAACTTGAAATGTCTCCGAATGAATGGCAGTATGTAATTTTCCACGAACCAATGACAGAGAATGCCAGAATTTCGGAATTCATTTAGTCGTTTTTCAGTCTTGTCATGGATTGTGGAGCTCGATGATTCGTGAAATAAATTTGCTTCAGGAATAAAATAGTTCGGGCAGTTTCTCTTCTTCAGCCAATCTGAAAGCTTCTTCAATAACTCACAGCAGATCGTAATAGCAGAAGAGGAATTCCACCATTCCGGCGACATTTCTTCACAAGTCCATAACATCAGCGTCTTTAAATGATACGTGCAGAGAACCTCATCCTCCTTTGGACAATCCTTTTGTATTAATTCTCTCTTGCAGAAGAATCTCAACAAATGGTAGACAATCTGTTGAGTTTGAGTCCAACTCTGAAGTAAAATTACCTCCGCCAATGAAAATGAAAACCTCCACTGTGATTTATCGCCTCTGCAAGAACGATGTTTTACGAAGACAACATGACAACCATTTTGTGTAACCTCTGCGATTGCATCAATGGTCGGCCATCCATTATTCCTAGGTCGTTTAAGCCAAGGTTGGGCTTCTTTTGGCCATTGTGGACACCATATACTGCGGACGAAATCACGTATGAAAGAATGACCATTCATGCGTTATTTCGCTTCGATGTTTAATTGCTGGACCACTAATGATTTTTGGCCAGGCGCTTCTTAGGAGTAGACCAGTGGTATAGTTATTTGCAACAAAATCCATATCTAGCATCGCGTAGTTGTTTGAAAGAGATGTATGCTTAAATTCGTACTTTTTATATTTCCAATTATAGTTCATTTCCCGAAAATATCGTAATCGAACAAAACCTGGAAACCCTTGGTATGATTCAATCTTGAAGCACTCGATTCTATCTGCTAGGCCACTCAAATCCCTTGGCAACACTGGAAAGTCGCCACTGAGACCAGTTCATCAGTTCTCGCGATCAAGACATCTATGTCATCAATGCATGAATTCGGTGGTAGGATATTTAATTCAGCATGGCTCCCACAAACAATTAAATATGTTTTTGGTGCAATGCTCCGGTTCTCGATTAAATTATGCATATGATCAGAAAAAAGAGGAAATGACTTTGCAAGTAATTGGCAAGTGCTAATGATAAACCAAGATGCCATTTCTTCATTCGATTTTCCCACATGTTCCGTCATCCTAAATGAAATACATCTAAATTTTTATATTTTATAAACTCATTTCCTTATTATTGTTATCATCATCAGCATTAGCCACACGTATCAAGTATCAATAACCTTTATCACTCACATTTCGACCAATCATATTTAGCAGACTGACTAGTTTCGTGTAACCATCTATCTGATGGCTATCTGAAGCTCTTAGAGTCTAACAATACGAATAACACACATTATTATTGAAAAATAATCTTTCATAAAATATATTGTTGCAAACCCAGGTAATTCAACTCAATGAATCACGTTCTACGTAGCAATCTCTACTGGCCAAAGCATTCACTGAAAAAAAACTAAAATATGTACTACACAATGTACCGTAAAATGTAAAAGGCGCGGCACCATGTATTGCACTTGCTTCCCATTTAATCAAAACATCCGTTAAAAGAAATTTCTGCATGGTGAAGTGGTTTGCGTAGTGGACTCTCCATCGAGAGGCCGGGGGTTCAAATCCCCGCCAGGGCAGAAATTTTGTTCGATACGTCTGCTCCACTTGCGCCCTCTAGCCACTTCAGCTATAGTGAGTATGCTGACCGTTCACTGTTAGTGGGAAGATGAGACGGCGAGGGAGAGGACTGGCAACCCGCCCTCGTATGCCGAGGCAAAGAAAATGAAGTCGCTAGCACTTCATACCCATTGCCGCCTCAAGGCAAGCTTAAGGGATTGCGCTTCTCTTCTTCTTCTACATATTCTACAAAAGTACACATTAGCCAGCAAACATATCTTTCTTACTTGCTTGCACTTACACTCACAAATATTACAATTTGCGATCTGGCTTATCCAATTGACTGTAACTGTGACAATGGTTTCTGGAAGCGACCATCGTTTGAGGCTTTGTACATTATGATTATATACTAGGGTGGGGCAAATAGTGGTTGCCTCAACCAGACAATGATAAATAGAAGCTCCCTCATCTACTGGTTAATAAAATAATTAATTTTCATATTCTGTATCATGTATAGGGGTCGCAACTTTAAAAGATGTGTGACGTAATATATTTCATTAGAAATTAATAACAAATTCATTAATCTTATTACAATAGGGTCATAGAAACTCGTTAGTTGCTACTATAATATATTACATAATCACTTTAATACACAAATTACACACTATACAGTACACTACAATATTGTATTGTATTGTATTGCATTGTATTGTATTTCAAAACTTATAAGCGCCTCTACCAAGTGCCCACCAATCAGAGGCGCTCCCATTGCGAAAGTCCTCGGGAATAAAGGCAAGTTTAAAAACAACTATGAGCTGTGGCAGGACCACCGGATAGTACTGCAGCCTGGGCCGAAGGAGGAAGCTGATTCCACAATGAAGGGCCAATAGCAACAAAGGAACGAGACTGGGCCATCACCGTTCTCACTCGGGGAACAAAATAATGAGTCAAGTCGATCAGAGGAGCGAAGAGGGCGAAGGGAGCTAGCTGAAGTAGGAAGACGTAATGGGTCACAGAGGTATTTAGGAGCAAGTCCCAGGTAAGATCGGTAAATATGGATAAGTACCTTTAGTTGGAACGAGAGTGGACCATCACCGTTCTCAAATAAGTCAAATAAGTACCTTTAGTTGGATGCGGGCAGTAAGATGAATCCAGTGAAAATTTTCAAACATGAATGTGGAAATATGGGAGAATCGTGGGAGACGGGCGATTAGTCTGGCAGCTGCTCTAAGAAGAGATTGTAGAGGGGAGAGATGGACTTTGTGGAGGCAAACAAAGAGGGAGTTACAGTAATCAATGCGAGAGCAGATAAAGGCATAGACAATGGAGGTAAAGACTGGAGGGAAGACAGACCTTCGGATAGTCTTGAGACGTCGGAGATGGTAGTAGCACACGCCGGTAAGATAAGAGATATGGTCAGAAGAAGAAAGGGAGCTATCAAGAATTATACCCGGGTTACGGACAGACGGGGGGCCATGCACGCAGGCCTGGGCGTCATCAGCATAGAGGCGGCCAGTGGTTAAATGTGTTACAAAGATGAAGGAAATATCAGCTGCATAAATCAGGTAAAGGAGTGGGCCAAGTACTGATCCCTGGGGGGGACACCAAACTTTTGACAGTAACCCAGTGTGTTCTGGAGTCAGCCCAGATTATCGTTTGTGTGCGATCTGTAAGATAGGACCGGAACCAAAAAGAGAGGAGCCCCTCAGACCACTTGAAGACTCGAGACGTTGCAGGAGGATCTCATGGTCAACCATGTCAAAGGCAGCAGAGATGTCAAATTGAGCAAGCAACGACATCTGGGAGCTGTCAAAAGCAGTGTACTGGTAGCTACCAGAGAGGAGAGATAAGAGGACAATTTAAGTACAGTTTCTGCAGTCTGAGGCTGAGTTCACGGACATGACTCACGCCACGGTGTTATCATTCAAAGAAGAAATCAAGATTGGACTTGCCAACTATAGAAACTAAAACTGATTTTCTTAACTAAGTTAAAACACTTACACTGCAGTACTGTGCCAGATGCTTTTCCATTAATTTTATTACTCATTGTTGTTTGTATCTCCAACTTTGGGTTCTAAATTTGAAAGTCATAACCATTAAACCGGCTGATGTAAGACCAGCTCTCATTTTACAACATATTGCGTTTTCGGGCTGGTGTTTCAGACAAAGTTGCTAGAAAACGGTGATATATATCACAAATCTATTTTTGATGCAATATCAACTTTAACATGGCAAGAACACGTTGTGGGTTTGAGGCCACTGCTTTAAATAGCTGATCATCTGCCAAGCGAGCGAGATCATCTGCTGTCTGGATGGACAGAGGGAGGCAGTACATGCTGCGCATTCGCATTAAGAGCCTGTCTACTCTTTACTTTCACCTTGGCTCGTGTAGCCCCACTTTGATGGGGAGGCATACATCAATGAGGATAATATGGTATCTCTCGCAACCTTATGCAGTGTTGTCGATAAAAAGCTACTTGTATGTGATCGAAGGACTCTCAGCGCATAGAGTCGGCCTCTTCAAGGTAACTTTGGATGACTTTTTATTCTAAGGGATAATCTGATGCCCTATTGGATGGTTAGTTATCTACCTCAACTTCAGTGATGGGACATGTGAAAGATTTGTGTTTGAAATCAACTTCAGAGAGAGGGGATGTAAATGATCCTATGACATGCTGCTTTCGTCAACACTTTGGGATTGATTCATATTGTCCTACTGGAAAACCTTCTTCGTTAAAATTAAAAACAAGCTTTTAAAATTGTCTTCTCAGCCAGATGCTTTCTTTAGGGCGAAGTCACAAGTATTCACCTCATGACATTGTCGATAGAAAGCAGTTCCGTAAAAATAACAGCAACAGGAAATGGCAGCCATTTTGCAGGCCTATGTTTTGTGACATTCGTTGAGCATTTCATTACGAAAATCTTCCAGTCTTAAATCGTCTAACCCTAACCATATTGTGGGACATTGTGGCTTATGGCCTTATGCTACTTTATACAACGGCATCTAGCCAAATAGTAGCTGGCTGTTTTGATGCTCTTAACGAAATTTGCCATATTTTATTGGTGAACCAGTAAGCACAATGTCACAACATCTTAATGGTTTTTACCATGATGGGGAATTTCTTACGTAGGCTATACGTCTAAAATATAATCGGTTTGCTTGCGTCCGAGGCACGCAGGCCTGTTGAGACGTATATCCTGGTTTCACCGAAGACAGAGGATATTGTAGCCTATGCGGGTCTGACGCTGGGTAATTTCGTCTCAAAATAGCTTATATAGAAATAATATTATGCCGAAGAAGAGGAATGGTCACCCGCACTCATTATACCGACGCTAAGAAAATTGGAGTCGCTAACACTTCGAACCTACGACTCCCTCTCAGAGAAGTTAAATGGACAGCTCTTCTCCTAAGCTGGTGCCTCAGTCTAGGCCTCTGACGCTCATAAACTCGGAAGACAAGTTGCGGGAAATAAGTAATCGGAAAAGAAAGGACCATAGGCGTAGACTCTGGGGGGCAGCCGAGGCACGTGCCCCTAATAATTGAGGAGGAGAGGCAATGTCCCCAATAATCCAGAGGAGAATTTCTTCAAATATTAAAATATTATGTTTCAATATAGACAAATTTCTTCAGAAACAGAAAAACAGAGACACAGAACTGAAATACTATAAGAAATTCATAATGAAAACAATTATTTATTTTTATCTTCAATGTCTTCAATATGAAACAAATTAACATGTAAACAAAACGCACCCATTTCACGCGCATTACGTAACATCGGAAACCTCTGAGACTCGCTAATTGTCCAGACCAGGGGTGAAAAATTTGTGTTTTTTTCGGTTTTTGATTTAAAAAACACAGGAAAAAGAAAACCACAAAAAATTAAAAAAACAATTAATTTCTTATTCTTGTAGAAGTTTTTTTTAATAACATTGATTTAATGATTTTCAATTATCGGAAATCGCAACTGAATTAAACTGATTCTGTCCATTCCTCGGGCCACTCCCCATCCTCCCATATCGCTGTGCAGATTGAATGCATTTTTTCTATTGTTTTCTCCCCTCCGTATTTGAACAGCTCTGCCGGAACTCCATCAGGACCCGCCGTTTTGCCGCTAGCAACCTGCCTTATCGCTCTTGCCACCTCTGATATTAAGGGTGGCGGTTCCCTTTCATATCCCATTATATGAGCTTTCCCTTCTTTATCATTGTATAGCTCTTCACAATATTGCTTCCATCTTTCAGCTATGCCTTCTTTATCAGTTATGAATTCTCCATTTTCAGCTTGTATAGATTGTAGTTTTGGTTGAAATTTGTTTGTTAGGGATTTGACTGTTCTATATAGATATCTACTGTTACCCTTCTTGTTCTCTACTTCAGCCTTTTCACAAATATCCTCTATTTGTTTTTGTTTGTCCCTCCTGAGAAGTCTCTGTACCTCCGCTTTCAGTTCCTTATATTCCACTCTATCTCTCTGCTTAGCTTCCCGTTTCTTGATAATGAGGCTGTGTGCTTCTTCAGAAATCCAAGGTTTCCCTTTGTCTCTCTTCTTGTATCCCACTATTTCCTCCGCTACCGTGATTAAAACCTCCTTTGTTTCCTTCCATAATTCGTTCGGTCATCTTTCCTCTGATACAGTGTTCAGAGCTTCGAATCTGTTTGTTACTTCTATTTCATAGGCAAATGTTTTGAAACCTTGAAGATCTTCTACATTCAGCCTTTTTAGTACCTCTACCTTCTTTTGCCTTCCCAGTCTTATCTTCAAAGTTGCCACCAGCAAATTGTGGTCTGTGTCACAATCTGCCCCCGGATAAGTCCTACAGTTACTAATACATGTCCTCCACTTCCGCTGTATGCTGATGTAATCAATCTGATTTTTTGTTCTCCCATCTGGTGATGTCCATGTATACAATTTCCTCGGGTGATGTTTAAACCATGTGTTGGCCAATATCATCTCTTGTTCCATACAGAAGTCAATCAACCTCTCCCCTCTACTGTTTATCTGACCCAGTCCCTCTCCTCCAGTCTCTGGTGATGTGTTTGTATCTCCTACTTTAGCGTTGAAGTCCCCCATTAGTAATGTAATATCTTTTTTCGGTATGCTTCTTAATATGCCTGCCAACTTCTGGTAAAACTCTTCTACTTCGTCATCTTCTTTTTCTGATGTTGATGACTATACCTGAATCAAACTAATGCACTTTGGTTTTGCCTTTATCCTTACCATCAGGATTCTACTATTCACTGTCTCGTATCCTATTATAGCATTTGTGTTCCTTTTATGTATCCACATTCCTACGCCTCCGTGTCCCTGTGTCTCTTCTCCCGAGTAGACTATCATGTGTCCCTCCGTCGTGATGAAGTGTCTTCTTCCTCCCCATCTTACCTCTGCCAGTCCGCATATGTCCATCTTCACTCTCTCCATTTCTTTTCCCAACACGAGGGTTTTGCCCAATTGTAACATGCTTCTGATGTTCCATGTTCCCACTCTCATCTTCTTCCTAAGTTGTACTGTACCCTTATTTCCCTCCGCACTTAAGAGCACTCATAAATTCCTCTAATCTTACAACATTTAGCCAAAGATTTACACAATCGTAATAAGACCACAGACATCAAAGACTACAATCAATAAGTTTGAGAAGCTATTAAACATGAAGGTAACGAATGAAAGAATCTTGTAGTACTGTAGTAGACATACAAAGACATGCACTGCATGTTGCTTTTGTTGTCAAGGTATTAAGGAAATGGCAACAGGAACAGATGTATCAAAACAATGGCTACTTGTAACAAGATATCGCTTTAAATGACTGTGTGTATATCATGGCACAAAGACAAGATGATCAAAGTATAAGGAAAACGAATTTTGTCAGGCAGACAATGCATTATTGGTATCAAGATAAGGACCACAAACATTGTAATCAGCTATGTTCACTCTTTATCTTCTTCATTAACACACGAGTTCCTACCAATCAAAGTGCCATTTCTGACAATAGTTTGGTTATCTTTGCAATATCATGCAAAACATGAAAAATGCAACAACAACAATTAAGCATATCAAACTGGCATCGGCGGCGCGCCGACAGATTGTCGGCGGCGGCGGCGGCGGCGGCGGCGCGCCGACAAAAAAAAATCGGCGGCGGCGGCGCCCACGAAATGTCGGCGGCGGCGGCGCGGCGCGGCCGGCGCAGGGCTCTAGTTCTAGTTACATCATAATGTATATAATAGGGTGGGGCAAAAAGTAATGAAAACTCGAGTTCAGTACCCGGACAAACCTAAATCAAAGGTCCATGTTATAATTCTTGATAGCTCCCTTTCTTCTTCTGACCATATCTCTTATCTTACCGGCGTGTGCTACTACCATCTCCGACGTCTCAAGACTATCCGAAGGTCTGTCTTCCCTCCAGTCTTTACCTCCATTGTCTATGCCTTTATCTGCTCTCGCATTGATTACTGTAACTCCCTCTTTGTTTGCCTCCACAAAGTCCATCTCTCCCCTCTACAATCTCTTCTTAGAGCAGCTGCCAGACTAATCGCCCGTCTCCCACGATTCTCCCATATTTCCACATTCATGTTTGAAAATTTTCACTGGATTCATCTTACTGCCCGCATCCAACTAAAGGTACTTATTTGACTTATTTGAGAACGGTGATGGTCCACTCTCGTTCCAACTAAAGGTACTTATCCATATTTACCGATCTTACCTGGGACTTGCTCCTAAATACCTCTGTGACCCATTACGTCTTCCTACTTCAGCTAGCTCCCTTCGCCCTCTTCGCTCCTCTGATCGACTTGACTCATTATTTTGTTCCCCGAGTGAGAACGGTGATGGCCCAGTCTCGTTCCTTTGTTGCTATTGGCCCTTCATTGTGGAATCAGCTTCCTCCTTCGGCCCAGGCTGCAGTACTATCCGGTGGTCCTGCCACAGCTCATAGTTGTTTTTAAACTTGCCTTTATTCCCGAGGACTTTCGCAATGGGAGCGCCTCTGATTGGTGGGCACTTGGTAGAGGCGCTTATAAGTTTTGAAATACAATACAATGCAATACAATACAATACAATATTGTAGTGTACTGTATAGTGTGTAATTTGTGTATTAAAGTGATTATGTAATATATTATAGTAGCAACTAACGAGTTTCTATGACCCTATTGTAATAAGATTAATGAATTTGTTATTAATTTCTAATGAAATATATTACGTCACACATCTTTTAAAGTTGCGACCCCTATACATGATACAGAATATGAAAATTAATTATTTTATTAACCAGTAGATGAGGGAGCTTCTATTTATCATTGTCTGGTTGAGGCAACCACTATTTGCCCCACCCTAGTATATAATCATAATGTACAAAGCCTCAAACGATGGTCGCTTCCAGAAACCATTGTCACAGTTACAGTCAATTGGATAAGCCAGATCGCAAATTGTAATATTTGTGAGTGTAAGTGCAAGCAAGTAAGAAAGATATGTTTGCTGGCTAATGTGTACTTTTGTAGAATATGTAGAAGAAGAAGAGAAGCGCAATCCCTTAAGCTTGCCTTGAGGCGGCAATGGGTATGAAGTGCTAGCGACTTCATTTTCTTTGCCTCGGCATACGAGGGCGGGTTGCCAGTCCTCTCCCTCGCCGTCTCATCTTCCCACTAACAGTGAACGGTCAGCATACTCACTATAGCTGAAGTGGCTAGAGGGCGCAAGTGGAGCAGACGTATCGAACAAAATTTCTGCCCTGGCGGGGATTTGAACCCCCGGCCTCTCGATGGAGAGTCCACTACGCAAACCACTTCACCATGCAGAAATTTCTTTTAACGGATGTTTTGATTAAATGGGAAGCAAGTGCAATACATGGTGCCGCGCCTTTTACATTTTACGGTACATTGTGTAGTACATATTTTAGTTTTTTTTCAGTGAATGCTTTGGCCAGTAGAGATTGCTACGTAGAACGTGATTCATTGAGTTGAATTACCTGGGTTTGCAACAATATATTTTATGAAAGATTATTTTTCAATAATAATGTGTGTTATTCGTATTGTTAGACTCTAAGAGCTTCAGATAGCCATCAGATAGATGGTTACACGAAACTAGTCAGTCTGCTAAATATGATTGGTCGAAATGTGAGTGATAAAGGTTATTGATACTTGATACGTGTGGCTAATGCTGATGATGATAACAATAATAAGGAAATGAGTTTATAAAATATAAAAATTTAGATGTATTTCATTTAGGATGACGGAACATGTGGGAAAATCGAATGAAGAAATGGCATCTTGGTTTATCATTAGCACTTGCCAATTACTTGCAAAGTCATTTCCTCTTTTTTCTGATCATATGCATAATTTAATCGAGAACCGGAGCATTGCACCAAAAACATATTTAATTGTTTGTGGGAGCCATGCTGAATTAAATATCCTACCACCGAATTCATGCATTGATGACATAGATGTCTTGATCGCGAGAACTGATGAACTGGTCTTCAGTGGCGACTTTCCAGTGTTGCCAAGGGATTTGAGTGGCCTAGCAGATAGAATCGAGTGCTTCAAGATTGAATCATACCAAGGGTTTCCAGGTTTTGTTCGATTACGATATTTTCGGGAAATGAACTATAATTGGAAATATAAAAAGTACGAATTTAAGCATACATCTCTTTCAAACAACTACGCGATGCTAGATATGGATTTTGTTGCAAATAACTATACCACTGGTCTACTCCTAAGAAGCGCCTGGCCAAAAATCATTAGTGGTCCAGCAATTAAACATCGAAGCGAAATAACGCATGATGGTCATTCTTTCATACGTGATTTCGTCCGCAGTATATGGTGTCCACAATGGCCAAAAGAAGCCCAACCTTGGCTTAAACGACCTAGGAATAATGGATGGCCGACCATTGATGCAATCGCAGAGGTTACACAAAATGGTTGTCATGTTGTCTTCGTAAAACATCGTTCTTGCAGAGGCGATAAATCACAGTGGAGGTTTTCATTTTCATTGGCGGAGGTAATTTTACTTCAGAGTTGGACTCAAACTCAACAGATTGTCTACCATTTGTTGAGATTCTTCTGCAAGAGAGAATTAATACAAAAGGATTGTCCAAAGGAGGATGAGGTTCTCTGCACGTATCATTTAAAGACGCTGATGTTATGGACTTGTGAAGAAATGTCGCCGGAATGGTGGAATTCCTCTTCTGCTATTACGATCTGCTGTGAGTTATTGAAGAAGCTTTCAGATTGGCTGAAGAAGAGAAACTGCCCGAACTATTTTATTCCTGAAGCAAATTTATTTCACGAATCATCGAGCTCCACAATCCATGACAAGACTGAAAAACGACTAAATGAATTCCGAAATTCTGGCATTCTCTGTCATTGGTTCGTGGAAAATTACATACTGCCATTCATTCGGAGACATTTCAAGTTTAAAAGCACAATAGAAGAAGTGCCACATTTTGTGGATTTCATGCTGCCTATCATTAAGTGTTGGGAAGTGACTGAATCGGAATCATTGGATTTATGTCTTTATCTTACATTCGCATATTCACACGAGCACAGTAGTCGTATAATAAAACGCGGATTTAGTTCCGGACTGCGAGAGAGGTTCGTATCGAGATATAGAGAAAAATGTTATGCAGTGACAACACGAGTGATAGAGCTGCCAACAATACAGAACGTCTTATGTTTCATGCACTATGACACCCTACTGTTTATTTTGCATACAGCGTATGGTTTAAGCTGCGGAGAAATTTCATGGGATAGCAGTCTCTTTGTTGAATTTGTCGTTGCAGTATCGATACAACAAAAACTTGTAAGGTCTCAGTATCATAACTTTCCGAAAGCGTACACAGCACAAAGTTGTCGGTTTCAATATCTGCGTGCTCAGGATCTCTTGAAAAACTTAACTGGATCAAATAGTCGTCCGGAATTTCAACTACTGTCTCTCATGTCAAAAGAGTTTCTTAAAAGAGCTTTAGAACACGAATGTTCTAAATGCAACGGCATTGCTCCTGCAGCTTTGGCCTATCTGGCTGCCATCCACTTTGCCACATCAGAACACCAACTAGCAATACGCTTCTGCTTGTCAGTTCTCGTGGATCAGCTTTCCCAAGATCATAAGGAGACACTCAATGCAAGCTGTTTGTTGTTTATTGACGATGTCGCAAGAATCGTTGGATTGTGTGTGCTTCAGAAGAAGATTACTGACAACAATCTTCATTACATTGGCATGCGGCTTTCTCTTGATCTGCGTCTTTCACCCGAGATCTTGGCTTATTATATAGCTCTATTATCTGCCGAAAAAATATCCAAACATTTATATTTTTATCGTGATTTGCCGGATTCAGTGTTTCCTTTGGACGAATATTTGAAATACATTGTTTCGGTGAAGTCAGGTTGTCATTCGAATGCTACCAGACAGCTCGTTTATCGCAAAACAGATGCACTGACAGAAACTGAGGCTACAAGTGTGAATCCTTTGATAGTCAAAGAAACAGTAATTGATATTCTAATTGAATATGCTCTAGAAAATATGATTTCATTCTACAATGTGATTCGCAGTGACTTAGGCATCCAGTGCAGCACAGTGGATTGCTATCGTGCTTTGTACCTTTACAAGTGTCGCCAATACGATGAAGTGCAGTATTTTTGTAAACGCATTCTGCAAGAGCCTGATCTGCAGAGCGACCTGAAGGAATTTTCATTTGCGAATGTTTTACTGTTGCCACCGCTTGACTCTTTTTTCGATAGAGACGTACAGTCGTTGCTTGGATTTCACACACTCTTTTATTATTTATCACCTTCGGATGTCGATATTGGAAAAGTTGAGCTAAATGCCGAATCAACGTTTGAACACTGGTTTGCCCAAGTTGTGTACTATTATAGGCTTGGAATCTTCTATTGTTTTGATTATAATTATTACATTAAAAAACACTATTTTCTTGGAAGATATTTTCTTGCAAAATATTTGAAAGTCAGATGCTATATTGATTGCAATCTTCCGTATTCAGAAGCATTGAGTGAATTTACTGCTCAGGAAACAAATCTTCCATTTGAACACATCATTCGCAAATTTCTTCTACGAAAGCTTCATATTAATAAATAGTTCGAGTTTTATCGTATCAATGACCAGATTGAATTTTCAAATGAAATTTGCTTTTCGTGATATGTGATTCTGATGAATGAAACTTACTTCTAATGTATTGCTACGTAAACCGGCTTTCGATTGAGATACAATGCATAGTCATAATTATTATATTTGCTCATAATTTTATTATAAACCAATCTCTTTTCACAGGTATAGTGCCCAACCTTATGAAAAATGCTAGGGTTATTCAAACCTGGTAGTAGTCTTAACATAGCTAATTATCGACCAATATCTATTCGTTTTTCATTTTCAAAAATCCAAGAAAAGATATACTATACTGGTACTTATCCAAGGCTTCACAGTATCCTACTTTGAAAATTACATAGATGTGATATTAGAGGCATTGCATTTATTTGGACTTCTAATTACCTAAGCAATCGATGTCAGCAGGTTGTTATCGACAGTACTTTCTCTGATATGGCTATCTGGACTTATGGTGTTCCTCGGGGTTCAATTTAGGGTCCGTTGCTGTTTCTTTTGTAAATTAATGATATTTCCGAGTGTACCCACATACTTCACTTAATCTTGTTTTTGCTGATTATCATCAGCTTTCATTACAGGAAATGATTACCAAGTCCTGACGACCTTAACCAACAATGAATTGATCATTCTCTCAAAGTGGTTTAGAGCAGATATCTTTAAATCTGAAGAAAACCAACTACATATTGTGTTCTAGTATAAGAAAAAGGATTCCCTCAACACCTCTTAAGATAGTAATGGACTAGGCCCTAAATTTGTGGGCATTATAATTGATAAAAACTTTAGGAAAAATATATTCATATTGTTGAGAATAAAATAGCTAAAACGCCAGGCCTACTCTATAAATTAAGGACATTTCTAAGCAAATCTACGATGAAACTTGTATATTGAAGCTTGTTATTGCCTTATTTGCGATACTGCACTATGATCTTGGCAGGAGGTACTCCTACAAACTTACATATTCTTCAGAAGCGTGCAATACGTGTTGTGAACGGTGTTGGTAGAGTGTGTCATTCATCTGTACTGTTTAAACAGGACAGGTTGTTTAAACTTACAGATATTTACCATATACAACTTTCCGTTTTCATGTTTTGTCATCATCGTGGTTTGCTCCCAGGCTGTTTTATTAGCTATTTTATTACTGATGACCGGGTACATCAACACAGAAACAATTATCATCTGTACACTTGCAAGTCAAACACTCGTTGAAGGACCTGAATTATGGAATTCTCTTCCCGAGTACATTAGATCTTGTATTTCAGTGACATCATTTAAGGCAAGTCTCTAATAACCCAATACTGAATTTCTATTATAATTTTTTTATTTCATTTTATTTATTTATTGTTGTTTTATCCTTTTGTTCTATTAATAGTAATATTGTTATTGTGATTATTATTATTAGTGTTACTTTCGTTGTAATCTACTATTATCATTAATATCATGGTCCTTAGTTGTTCTAACTAACGATGTACTAACTAATGATGTGTATAAATTGTTTACATAGGACGGTCTATTACCAACCATTATTTTCTTATATGAAATAGGTGGACTCGATAAGCTCATCTGAGCTTTTCCATATTGAGCTGATTAATGGGTCAGGGTCGTCCAATGACCTTAGGTTATATAACTCATGATCAAATCTCAGAAGTATAAAAGATTTACGTATTAGTAGCTCCCCTTACATCTACTTCATTATCCTTGACTTCTTGGTGTTCGTTGGGTGACCCGGTGTCCTGGAAAGATAATAACTTGACGTGGTTAACTGGTTTAGTTCCTCAGTTTTTTCAACTGTTTTGTTATCAAAATAGACAATTTTTATTATCAGATGACAGTTGTCAAATGTAAACAAATGCAAATTGTCAATTTGTGAAATGAAGTTTGTCATATATCTTGTAGTCTTGACCGTTTTCGCCGTTCTAGTGTGGAGACTTGGAAAAAGTCTACTCTGCCATGTCGGTGTAGCGTGATTCGAAACTTGCATGATAGGGTCTGCAGATCTATCCAAACAGTAAGCCCGTTTAATCGCCGTTAAGAAGAGGTCGTTCCCGCCTTCTTGCGCTGCAGCACAAGGAGGAAGGCATTTTAAAAAGCGTTACAGCACCACAGTATGACTGTCCGGCTTCTAAGAGTCTTAGACGTCTTTAGTGTCGGCAACATCGAAGCTGGGAGTTTCCTATTCCGAAAACAACTAAGTTGCTCTTTCCTCCACAGTAATATCCTGTTTCTCATCACAACCATCTTCTTCAACCTCTGTTCCACAGATCGTACTACCATATGGGACTACGGCGCCTGTGATATGCTCTCATGGACAGGCTGAGAAAACGAGGTCGCTGGCAGTTCTTAATAACGTCTGCATCAAAAAGATGCCTAACAGTGCATCTCGTGCTCCTCTGGGAGTGAGGTTGCTGGTTCGCTTACTGAGAGTGGCTTAGGCCTGTTTAAGAGATTTGAATCTCGAGCTAGCACGATCTGTACACTGCAGGACCCTACATGGCGTGGCGCCAATTCAAACGGGCAGCGGTGGTCATGGATCTCACTCGACCAAATAATCGAAAACTGCACTGAATACGGCCGCTTTACATTTAACTTTACATTTACAATTTACAAGTCCAGTAATCGTTGCTAGGATTCGGACGACGACCCAATTCGTCTGAATAAACTAACGTAACGTAATGTGATGTAATTTTAATTTGAGATCCTAATTTGTACAGCGCCAGTGGATACCTGCATCCAATGGAGATACAGTAAAGACAGAGCTAGAATACGTAGCAACATGAGCAGCAAACTGTAACCTAAACTAAATTCCAGTTAAACATATGAAATAATAATGAGAAGACCGAGGGGTTGGATTGACTTGCCTGCAGTAATTCCTGGTGTGACAAGAGTAAGCAGCCTAAATGTTCTGGGAGTCCAAATTTCTTAAACCCTCAGTTTTGAGCAGTGTATACAAGCAGATTATGCAGTAAAGCAAAGCAGTCCTTATATGCATTACGCATTATATCTGCACATGGCCTGTCTGACATTAAACTCCATGATGTGGTGCGAGCCACAACTGTTGCCCGGCTGTTGTATTCTGACCCGGCATGGTCCAGGGCAACAGGATAAAAATAGACTTCAGTCGGTTATGAACAAGCTGATTCGACTTTGATATCTCCCTAGTGATAACCCGACTTTTGATTATTTATGTAACAAAGCTGACTCCTGCCTTTTTTCTGATGTTTTGACTAGCCTGGAACATGTTTTGCATGGATTATTACCACCAATAAAGAACACTGGATATACTTTGCGACCAAGAACTCACAATCGAACATTACCTAAGGCTGATGAACAAATGAGAAAGACTTTTTTGATTACGATGCTCTATATGTTCTAATTGTCTGATATGTATGTAAACCAGACTGCGTTTTGTCAACTGGTCGAATAAAGAATATACTGACTTACTTACTTTATTCTCCAAGAGGACTCGTCAGAAGCGCTCCAGTGTCATGTAACTATAATGCCATACCTAATTTTACCATACATAATACATAACGCAAGATTTTGTTATGCTCTTTGGAAATTTCTATAGCATCATTACAATAACATACCAGCCATCGCATGTA
Source organism: Allolobophora icterica (assembly GCA_963556255.1). Taxonomy (NCBI): domain Eukaryota; kingdom Metazoa; phylum Annelida; class Clitellata; order Crassiclitellata; family Lumbricidae; genus Allolobophora; species Allolobophora icterica. The sequence continues at coordinate 30,548,089 of OY744617.1, forward strand.
TGTGTATGTATGTATGTATACAGGTATGTATGTGCGTGTGTATCGCATTATATCATATCTAGAAATTTATAAAGCGCCTCTCGCGGAATAACTATTCAGAGGCGCTCTAAGCTCAGAAGTCCAGGGTGAAACAGAAATGCCTTTAGGGAACGCGAGACCGATGAGGAAAAGCCTGTCATTAGTTTTTATGTATGTATGCTGGTACGTATCTACGCACGCATGTATGTATGCATGCATGTATATATTTATGTATGTATATATAATTATATATGTATGTAGGCGGGAACGTATGTATGTATGTATATAGAGGCATATATATGTATGTATGTATGTATGAAGGGGCCTATATATGTATGTATGTATGTATGTACGTATGTATATAATGTATGTACGTTATGTGTCTGGCTACTTTTAACTCGTATTTAAGAACCCTACAACTGCGCTTTATGATGGCGCTTAACATCTCCATAGAGATTCCTTCGTTCCTGACCTTCAAGTCGACACAAGACGCCTCATAAATATTCCATTCTGTCCAGGACCGAAATGAACCGGTCACTTACCAAATCAGAGTTATATAGCGCAGGACTGCACAGCGTGTCGATCAAGTGAATTGACTTTGTTGGAGTCTAATAGATTGCGTTCCGACCGGCTGTTCTGCTTCTCCGAGCGAACCAACCTTAGAGAGACGTCCCACGGCGTTGGACGATAGATGTCGCGTGTCCAGAACATAAACAGACCAATTGCGCAAACGAAACTAAACGACAGGAGGAAGTGGAGGATAAACCGACGCACGAACCGGACGAAACGAGGATATATAAACGGAAGTTAAAGATAACGAAAACATGTAATAAACAAAAGGAGACGCAGAACCGGAAGTAGGAGATCGACGAAAACAAGCTGTAAACGACGCCGTAGCCTATAAAGGGAATTCAAGAGAAACAAAGACATGGTAAGGTTCATTGTAGCTAACCGGAACGCGGTGGGCCGTTTAGTTAGAGCAGGCGTCTGGTAACGCAGAGAGTGGGTTCGATTATCCTCCTTTCAGACGGTGACTTGGTAGAGACCTTGAGCAAGACCCTCACTCACAGTTACTCGGCGCCATCGATTGATGCCTGGTCATTAAATAGTGGTGCTTACAACATGTATAAAAATGATAATAATAATAATAATAATAATAATAATAATAATAATAATAATAATAATAATAATAATAATAATAATAATAATAATAATAATAATAATGATAAAGACAATGACAACAACAACAGCAACAGCATTAATAACACTAATAAAATGGAAAGTAATACAATACGGTTGACTATACAACGCGAAGCAAAACAACTCTGGCAACGCACTACACTGAACTATTTAATTCAGTCACACAATGGTTATTCTAATAACCTCAAAGCAATTATGACCATAATCAGGAAAACCCACAAGAACATGTTTCGCTGGACCATCATCGGAAAGAAGTCGGTTCACTCTCAAATCAAGTCAAATAAAATATTTCGTCTATATCTCATACCTGACGCGCTCCTGTTTCTATCACCTGGTACGTTTGAGAGCCGTCAGGAGATCAGTTCCCCTTCTGTATTTACTACTACGGTCCATGCCTTCATTTACTGCCGCATTGACTATTGCAATTCATTGTTTGCTGGACTCCATATCGTGCGCCTTTCATCCTACAGTCTGTTCTGAATGCATTTGCCAGGATCATTGCCCGTTTCCCTCGCTTCTCCCACACAATAACCTTTATGACTGATGTACTTCACGGGCTTCCTGTTGCTTCCCGCAAGGTCCGCATCCAATACAAGATCCTCCACCTCGTCTCTATGATCTAGTGCGTCAATCACTCTATGTTGTCTCTTCCCGTCCTCTTCGGTGCGCGGACCGCCTTGATCTCCTTGTCCCTCGGGCTAGGACTTCGATGGCTCAGCATCGTGCTTTTGCCATCCTTGGCCCTTCCTTATGAAATGACTTGCCCCTTACTCCGTAGCAAGATATTGTTTGGGATCTCGCTCTCTTCTCTCTGCTGCCTGAAGACCTTCCTATTCCCTCGCGGCTGTCACGCTGAGAGCGCCTCTGAATAGTCTATACTGTGAGCGGTGCTTTATAAATAACCATATATGATATGATATATGATATGATACCACTTGACATAACGCAATTGGTTTACCATCATCAATAGAAATTAGAGTGTTTAGATAATCTCTTAGCGGTCCCATCCCTTCCCGATGCTAATACATGTTTCGATAGAGAACCCGCGATATAAAATTTTTTTCATTCTTATTTGAAACGGAGAAATTGTGAACCCGAGGGCGGATAGGGGGTGGGTCGGCACATGGGGAAGTACGGGAGGAGAACGTGTTGTGAGTTTTAGGATATTGCTTTAAATAGCCGGTCATCAGCCAGGCGACCGAGATAATCTGCAGTCCACTCTACGCATTAGCACTAATTTAGTCTACTCTTTTACTTTCACCCTGGCTCGTGTAGCCCCAAACGAGGAGAAGGCATACATCAATGAGGATAGCGTTGTAGATCTGGCAATCTCATGCAGTGTTGTCGATGGAAAGCTGTGTGATCGAAGGACTCCCAAAGCGTACGATCGGCGTCTTCAAGGTAATGTTGGATGACTTTTTATTTTAAGAAATAATCTGATGCGTTCGTGGATAGGTATACACATATCTGTCTCCATTTCAGTGGGACATGTGAAAGATTTTGTCTGTGTTTGAAATCAACCTCAGGAAGAGGAATGTAAAGGATTCTATGACATCCTGCTTTCGTCAACACTTTGGTATTGATTTGAAAACTTGAAAACCTTCTTGGTTAAAATTATAAACAAACGATTTAAAATTATCTCCTCAGCCAGAAGCCTTCTCTAGGTCGAAGTCACAAGTATTCACCTCATGACAGTGGCGATATAAACCAGTTCCGTAAAACAAACATCAACAGGAAATGATGATCGTTTTGCAGGCCTACGTTTTGTGACCTTTGTTGAGCATTTCAGCACGAAAATCTTCCAGTTTTAAATCGCCTAGCAATAATGTCACTAGGGAGAGATCATTGTAACTAATACAACAGCATTTAGCCAAATAGTAACTGGTTGTTTTGGTGCTCTTAACGAAATTCGTTATATTTTAATGGTGACCCTGTAAGCACAATTTTACAACATCTCAATGGTTTTTGCCATGATTGGGGATTTCTTATCTAGGTTATTAACAATGCGTCTAAAATATCTTCGACTTGTTTGAGTCCGCGGCACGCAGTCCTGCCTGATGAAGATCCTGGTTTCGCCGAAGCCATTGGATATTGCAGCCTATGCGGGTCTGACGTAGGGTAATTTCATCTGAAAATAGTTTATCTATAAAACATACCGAAGAAGAGGACTGGCCACTCGCCCTCAGATACCGACGTTAAGAAAATTGGAGTCTCCAACACTTCGTACCTATGACCAGTATGAGAATTGTAGAAAAAAAGACTGGAGGGGGAGTCTATGTGGAATCGGGGTGTGCAATGAAGACTTAACTGTAGGGTCCTAAGAAAGACTGGGGAGGTTGAACCCCCAACCCTCCCGACAATTCTCACCCTGCCTATGACTCCCTTTCAGAAAAGCTCAACGGTCTGCTGTTCTTCATCTCCTTATCTAATCGGAAGACAGACTGAAGGAAATAAGTAATCCGAAAAGATTCGACTTTCTCCCATCTATATAAATAAAGAGAAGACTCTGTCTGTCTGTCTGTCTGTCACAGCGATCTTTGACCGTGATGCATTTCTACAGCTTTGGACCTTTTCACTCCAAACCTTCACTACTGTCTCGGGGTGGGCATTACACACCCAGTGGTCGGCTTCGTGTCCCCGTTTTCACCGCTACCATGGTCTCCTGGGCCAAAACCTAAACAGGGCAATGCATTTTTACATGGTAAAAAATTTACACTCAACCTATTTTCACTCGCCAGATGGCGCCGCCGGGTTAAGCAGCTACAGTACGGATTCGACAGAGGGATTGAAACTTTCACCGAACTAAACCCGGCCAACGCCGGGTTAAGCAGTGTTTTGTTGCTTATTCGCTAGAGGGATTGAAACAGCCCAAACGCCGAGTTAAGCAGCTTTGCGTCTCCCGTTTTGACCGCTACCATGGTGTTCCGGCCCAAAACCTCCGAAACCCGGGCAACGCCGGGCTCACCAGCTAGTCCTAAATAAACGACATCACGCCATTTGCAGAGCGAACAGAACAGAGAAAGAGACTGGAGACCCAGCACCGTTCTGGTTCTGGTTACATCAAAGGACATTCAATGGGAGAATCTAATCCAATGACTTCTATAGCGCCTTTATAAACCCAGCATCGTTCTGGTTCTGGTTACATCAAAGGACATTCAATGGGAGAATCTAATCGAATGACTTGTATAGCGCCTTTATAAACCCAGCATCGTTCTGGTTCTGGTTACATCAAGGACATTCAATGGGAGAATCTAATCCAATGACTTCTATAGCGCCTTTATAAACCCAGCATCGTTCTGGTTCTGGTTACATCAAAGGACATTCAATGGGAGAATCTAATCCAATGACTTCTATATCGCCTTTATAAACCCAGCATCGTTCTGGTTCTGGTTACATCAAAGGCATTCAATGGGAGAATCTAATCCAATGACTTCTATAGCGCCTTTATAAACCCAGCATCGTTCTGGTTCTGGTTATATCAAGGACATTCAATGGGAGAATCTAATCCAATGACTTCTATAGCGCCTTTATAAACCCAGCATCGCTCTGGTTCTGGTTACATCAAGGGCATTCAATGGGAGAATCTAATCCAATGACTTCTATAGCGCCTTTATAAACCCAGCATCGTTCTGGTTCTGGTTACATCAAGGACATTCAATGGAAGAATCTAATCCAATGACTTCTATTGCGCCTTTATAAACCCAGCATCGTTCTGGTTCTGGTTACATCAAGGACATTCAATGGAAGAATCTAATCCAATGACTTCTATTGCGCCTTTATAAACCCAGCATCGTTCTGGTTCTGGTTACATCAACGACATTCAATGGGAGAATCTAATCCAATGACTTCTATAACGCATTTATAAACCCAGCATCGTTCTGGTTCTGGTTAAATCAAGGACATTCAATGGGAGAATCTAATCCAATGACTTCTATAGCGCCTTTATAAACCCAGCACTGTTCTGGTTCTGGTTACATCAAGGACATTCAATGGGAGAATCTAATCCAATGACTTCTATAGCGCCTTTATAAACCCAGCATCGTTCTGGTTCTGGTTACATCAAGGACATTCAATGGGAGAATCTAATCCAATGACTTCTATAACGCATTTATAAACCCAGCATCGTTCTGGTTCTGGTTACATCAAGGACATTCAATGGGAGAATCTAATCCAATGACTTCTATAGCGCCTTTATAAACCCAGCATCGTTCTGGTTCTGGTTACATCAAGGACATTCAATGGGAGAATCTAATCCAATGACTTCTATAGCGCCTTTATAAACCCAGCATCGTTCTGGTTCAGGTTACATCAATGGCATTCAATGGGAGAATCTAATCCAATGACTTCTATAACGCCTTTATAAACCCAGCATCGTTCTGGTTCTGGTTACATCAAGGACATTCAATGGGAGAATCTAATCCAATGACTTCTATAGCGCCTTTATAAACCCAGCATCGTTCTGGTTCTGGTTACATCAAGGACATTCAATGGGATAATCTAATCCAATGACTTCTATAGCGCCTTTATAAACCCAGCACCGTTCTGGTTCTGGTTACATCAATGGCATTCAATGGGAGAATATGATCCAATGACTTCTATAGCGCCTTTATAAACCCAGCATCGTTCTGGTTCTGGTTACATCAAGGGGATTCAATGGGAGAATCTAATCCAATTACTTCTATAGCGCCTTTATAAACCCAGCATCGTTCTGGTTCTGGTTACATCAAGGACATTCAATGGGAGAATCTAATACAATGACTTCTATAGCGCCTTTATAAACCCAGCACCGTTCTGGTTCTGGTTACATCAAGGACATTTAATGGGAGAATCTAATCCAATGACTTCTATAGCGCCTTTATAAACCCAGCACCGTTCTAGTTCTGGTTACATCAAGGACATTCAATAGGAGAATCGAATCCAATGACTTCTATAGCGCCTTTATAAACCCAGCATCGTTCTGGTTCTGGTTACATCAAGGGCATTCAATAGGAGAATCTAATCCAATGACTTCTATAGCGCCTTTATAAACCCAGCACTGAAATCGGAAGACACGCTGTGGGAAATAAGTAATCCGAAAGATTGGACTTTCTCCATGACCTAAACGACATCACGGAATTTTGCAGAGCAAACAGAACAGAGAAAGAGACCGACACACAGCACTATTCTGGTTCTGGTTACATCAAGGACATTCAATGGGAGAATCTAATCCAATGACTTCTATAGCGCCTTTATAAACCCAGCATCGTTCTGGTTCTGGTCACATCAAAGGACATTCAATGGGAGAATCTAATCCAATGACTTCTATATCGCCTTTATAAACCCAGCATCGTTCTGGTTCTGGTTACATCAAGGGCATTCAATGGGAGAATCTAATCCAATGACTTATATAGCGCCTTTATAAACCCAGCATCGTTCTGGTTCTGGTTACATCAAGGACATTCAATGGGAGAATCTAATCCAATGACTTCTATAGCGCCTTTATAAACCCAGCATCGTTCTGGTTCTGGCTACATCAAGGGCATTCAATGGGAGAATCTAATCCAATGACTTCTATAGCGCCTTTATAAACCCAGCATCGTTCTGGTTCTGGTTACATCAAGGGCATTCAATGGGAGAATCTAATCCAATGACTTCTATAGCGCCTTTATAAACCCAGCATCGTTCTGGTTCTGGTTACATCAAGGACATTCAATGGGAGAATCTAATCCAATGACTTCTATAGCGCCTTTATAAACCCAACATCGTTCTAGTTCTGGTTACATCAAGGGCATTCAATGGGAGAATCTAATCCAATGACTTCTATAGCGCCTTTATAAACCCAGCATCGTTCTGGTTCTGGTTACATCAAGGGCATTCAATGGGAGAATCTAATCCAATGACTTCTATAGCGCCTTTATAAACCCAGCATCGTTCTGGTTCTGGTTACATCAAGGACATTCAATGGGAGAATCTAATCCAATGACTTCTATTGCGCCTTTATAAACCCAGCATCGTTCTGGTTCTGGTTACATCAAGGACATTCAATGGGGGAATCTAATCCAATGACTTCTATAGCGCCTTTATAAACCCAGCATCGTTCTGGTTCTGGTTACATCAAAGACATTCAATTGAAGAATCTAATCCAATGACTTCTATAGCGCCTTTATAAACCCAGCATCGTTCTGGTTCTGGTTACATCAAAGGACATTCAATGGGAGAATCTAATCCAATGACTTCTATATCGCCTTTATAAACCCAGCATCGTTCTGGTTCTGGTTACATCAAAGGCATTCAATGGGAGAATCTAATCCAATGACTTCTATAGCGCCTTTATAAACCCAGCATCGTTCTGGTTCTGGTTATATCAAGGACATTCAATGGGAGAATCTAATCCAATGACTTCTATAGCGCCTTTATAAACCCAGCATCGCTCTGGTTCTGGTTACATCAAAGGACATTCAATGGGAGAATCTAATCCAATGACTTCTATAGCGCCTTTATAAACCCAGCATCGTTCTGGTTCTGGTTACATCAAAGGACATTCAATGGGAGAATCTAATCCAATGACTTCTATAGCGCCTTTATAAACCCAGCATCGTTCTGGTTCTGGTTACATCAAAGGACATTCAATGGGAGAATCTAATCCAATGACTTCTATAGCGCCTTTATAAACCCAGCATCGTTCTGGTTCTGGTTACATCAAAGGACATTCAATGGGAGAATCTAATCCAATGACTTCTATATCGCCTTTATAAACCCAGCATCGTTCTGGTTCTGGTTACATCAAAGGCATTCAATGGGAGAATCTAATCCAATGACTTCTATAGCGCCTTTATAAACCCAGCATCGTTCTGGTTCTGGTTATATCAAGGACATTCAATGGGAGAATCTAATCCAATGACTTCTATAGCGCCTTTATAAACCCAGCATCGCTCTGGTTCTGGTTACATCAAGGGCATTCAATGGGAGAATCTAATCCAATGACTTCTATAGCGCCTTTATAAACCCAGCATCGTTCTGGTTCTGGTTACATCAAGGACATTCAATGGAAGAATCTAATCCAATGACTTCTATTGCGCCTTTATAAACCCAGCATCGTTCTGGTTCTGGTTACATCAAGGACATTCAATGGAAGAATCTAATCCAATGACTTCTATTGCGCCTTTATAAACCCAGCATCGTTCTGGTTCTGGTTACATCAACGACATTCAATGGGAGAATCTAATCCAATGACTTCTATAACGCATTTATAAACCCAGCATCGTTCTGGTTCTGGTTAAATCAAGGACATTCAATGGGAGAATCTAATCCAATGACTTCTATAGCGCCTTTATAAACCCAGCACTGTTCTGGTTCTGGTTACATCAAGGACATTCAATGGGAGAATCTAATCCAATGACTTCTATAGCGCCTTTATAAACCCAGCATCGTTCTGGTTCTGGTTACATCAAGGACATTCAATGGGAGAATCTAATCCAATGACTTCTATAACGCATTTATAAACCCAGCATCGTTCTGGTTCTGGTTACATCAAGGACATTCAATGGGAGAATCTAATCCAATGACTTCTATAACGCATTTATAAACCCAGCATCGTTCTGGTTCTGGTTACATCAAGGACATTCAATGGGGGAATCTAATCCAATGACTTCTATAGCGCCTTTATAAACCCAGCATCGTTCTGGTTCTGGTTACATCAAGGACATTCAATGGGAGAATCTAATCCAATGACTTCTATAGCGCCTTTATAAACCCAGCATCGTTCTGGTTCTGGTTACATCAAGGACATTCAATGGGAAAATCTAATCCAATGACTTCTATAGCGCCTTTATAAACCCAGCACCGTTCTGGTTCTGGTTACATCAAGGACATTCAATGGGAGAATCTAATCCAATGACTTCTATAACGCATTTATAAACCCAGCATCGTTCTGGTTCTGGTTACATCAAGGACATTCAATGGGAGAATCTAATCCAATGACTTCTATAACGCATTTATAAACCCAGCATCGTTCTGGTTCTGGTTACATCAAGGACATTCAATGGGAGAATCTAATCCAATGACTTCTATAGCGCCTTTATAAACCCAGCATCGTTCTGGTTCTGGTTACATCAAGGACATTCAATGGGAGAATCTAATCCAATGACTTCTATAACGCATTTATAAACCCAGCATCGTTCTGGTTCTGGTTAAATCAAGGACATTCAATGGGAGAATCTAATCCAATGACTTCTATAGCGCCTTTATAAACCCAGCACCGTTCTGGTTCTGGTTACATCAATGGCATTCAATGGGAGAATATAATCCAATGACTTCTATAGCGCCTTTATAAACCCAGCATCGTTCTGGTTCTGGTTACATCAAGGGGATTCAATGGGAGAATCTAATCCAATTACTTCTATAGCGCCTTTATAAACCCAGCATCGTTCTGGTTCTGGTTACATCAAGGACATTCAATGGGAGAATCTAATACAATGACTTCTATAGCGCCTTTATAAACCCAGCATCGTTCTGGTTCTGGTTACATCAAGGGCATTCAATAGGAGAATCTAATCCAATGACTTCTATAGCGCCTTTATAAACCCAGCACTGAAATCGGAAGACACGCTGTGGGAAATAAGTAATCCGAAAGATTGGACTTTCTCCATGACCTAAACGACATCACGGAATTTTGCAGAGCAAACAGAACAGAGAAAGAGACCGACACACAGCACTATTCTGGTTCTGGTTACATCAAGGACATTCAATGGGAGAATCTAATCCAATGACTTCTATAGCGCCTTTATAAACCCAGCATCGTTCTGGTTCTGGTCACATCAAAGGACATTCAATGGGAGAATCTAATCCAATGACTTCTATAGCGCCTTTATAAACCCAGCATCGTTCTGGTTCTGGTTACATCAAGGACATTCAATGGGAGAATCTAATCCAATGACTTCTATATCGCCTTTATAAACCCAGCACCGTTCTGGTTCTGGTTACATCAAGGGCATTCAATGGGAGAATCTAATCCAATGACTTCTATAGCGCCTTTATAAACCCAGCATCGTTCTGGTTCTGGTTACATCAAGAACATTCAATGGGAGAATCGAATCCAATGACTTCTATAGCGCCTTTATAAACCCAACACCGTTCTGGTTCTGGTTACATCAATGGCATTCAATGGGAGAATCTAATCCAATGAATTCTATAGCGCCTTTATAAACCCAGCATCGTTCTGGTTCTGGTTACATCAAGGGCATTCAATGGGAGAATCTAATCCAATGACTTCTATATCGCCTTTATAAACCCAGCATCGTTCTGGTTCTGGTTACATCAAGGGCATTCAATGGGAGAATCTAATCCAATGAATTCTATAGCGCCTTTATAAACCCAGCATCGTTCTGGTTCTGGTTACATCAAGGGCATTCAATGGGAGAATCTAATCCAATGACTTCTATAGCGCCTTTATAAACCCAGCATCGTTCTGGTTCTGGTTACATCAAGAACATTCAATGGGAGAATCGAATCCAATGACTTCTATAGCGCCTTTATAAACCCAGCATCGTTCTGGTTCTGGTTACATCAAGGACATTCAATGGGAGAATCTAATCCAATGACTTCTATAGCGCCTTTATAAACCCAACACCGTTCTGGTTCTGGTTACATCAATGGCATTCAATGGGAGAATCTAATCCAATGACTTTTATAGCGCCTTTATAAACCCAGCATCGTTCTGGTTCTGGTTACATCAAGGGCAATCAATGGGAGAATCTAATCCAATGACTTCTATAGCGCCTTTATAAACCCAACACCGTTCTGGTTCTGGTTACATGAAGGGCATTCAATGGGAGAATCTAATCCAATGACTTCTATAGCGCCTTTATAAACCCAGCATCGTTCTGGTTCTGGTTACATCAAGGGCATTCAATGGGAGAATCTAATCCAATGACTTCTATAGCGCCTTTATAAACCCAGCATCGTTCTGGTTCTGGTTACATCAAGGACATTCAATGGGAGAATCTAATCCAATGACTTCTATTGCGCCTTTATAAACCCAGCATCGTTCTGGTTCTGGTTACATCAAGGACATTCAATGGGGGAATCTAATCCAATGACTTCTATAGCGCCTTTATAAACCCAGCATCGTTCTGGTTCTGGTTACATCAAAGACATTCAATTGAAGAATCTAATCCAATGACTTCTATAGCGCCTTTATAAACCCAGCATCGTTCTGGTTCTGGTTACATCAAGGACATTCAATGGGAGAATCTAATCCAATGACTTCTATAGCGCCTTTATAAACCCAGCATCGTTCTGGTTCTGGTTACATCAAGGGCATTCAATGGGAGAATCTAATCCAATGACTTATATAGCGCCTTTATAAACCCAGCATCGTTCTGGTTCTGGTTACATCAAGGACATTCAATGGGAGAATCTAATCCAATGACTTCTATAGCGCCTTTATAAACCCAGCATCGTTCTGGTTCTGGTTACATCAAGGGCATTCAATGGGAGAATCTAATCCAATGACTTCTATAGCGCCTTTATAAACCCAGCATCGTTCTGGTTCTGGTTACATCAAGGGCATTCAATGGGAGAATCTAATCCAATGACTTCTATAGCGCCTTTATAAACCCAGCATCGTTCTGGTTCTGGTTACATCAAGGACATTCAATGGGAGAATCTAATCCAATGACTTCTATAGCGCCTTTATAAACCCAGCATCGTTCTGGTTCTGGTCACATCAAAGGACATTCAATGGGAGAATCTAATCCAATGACTTCTATAGCGCCTTTATAAACCCAGCATCGTTCTGGTTCTGGTTACACCAAGGGCATTCAATGGAAGAATCTCATTCAATGACTTCTATAGCGCCTTTATAACCCAGCATCGTTCTGGTTCTGGTTACTACAAAGGACATTCAATGGGAGAATCTAATCCAATGACTTCTATAGCGCCTTTATAAACCCAGCATCGTTCTGGTTCTGGTTACTACAAAGGACATTCAATGGGAGAATCTAATCCAATGACTTTCTATAGCGCCTTTATAAACCCAGCATCGTTCTGGTTCTGGTTACATCAAAGGCATCCAATGGGAGAATCTAATCCAATGACTTCTATAGCGCCTTTATAAACCCAGCATCGTTCTGGTTCTGGTTACATCAAGGACATTCAATGGGAGAATCTAATCCAATGACTTTCTATAGCGCCTTTATAAACCCAGCATCGTTCTGGTTCTGGTTACATCAAAGGCATCCAATGGGAGAATCTAATACAATGACTTCTATAGCGCCTTTATAAACCCAGCATCGTTCTGGTTCTGGTTACATCAAGGACATTCAATGGGAGAATCTAATCCAATGACTTCTATAGCGCCTTTATAAACCCAGCATCGTTCTGGTTCTGGTTACATCAAAGGCATTCAATGGGAGAATATAATGCAATGACTTCCATAGCGCCTTTATAAACCCAGCATCGTTCTGGTTCTGGTTACATCAAAGGACATTCAATGGGAGAATCTAATCCAATGACTTTTTATAGCGCCTTTATAAACCCAGCATCGTTCTGGTTCTGGTTACATCAAAGGCATCCAATGGGAGAATCTAATACAATGACTTCTATAGCGCCTTTATAAACCCAGCATCGTTCTTTTTCTGGTTACATCAAGGACATTCAATGGGAGAATCTAATCCAATGACTTCTATAGCGCCTTTATAAACCAAGCATCGTTCTGGTTCTGGTTACATCAAGGACATTCAATGGGAGAATCTAATCCAATGACTTCTATAGCGCCTTTATAAACCCAGCATCGTTCTGGTTCTGGTTACATCAAGGACATTCAATGGGAGAATCTAATCCAATGACTTCTATAGCGCCTTTATAAACCCAGCACCGTTCTGGTTCTGGTTACATCAAGGACATTCAATGGGAGAATCTAATCCAATGACTTCTATAGCGCCTTTATAAACCCAGTACCGTTCTGGTTCTGGTTACATCAAGGACATTCAATGGGAGAATCTAATCCAATGACTTCTATAGTGCCTTTATAAACCCAGCATCGTTCTTGTTCTGGTTACATCAAGGACATTCAATGGGAGAATCTAATCCAATGACTTCTATATCGCCTTTATAAACCCAGCATCGTTCTTGTTCTGGTTACATCAAGGACATTCAATGGGAGAATCTAATCCAATGACTTCTATAGCGCCTTTATAAACCCAGCATCGTTCTGGTTCTGGTTACATCAAGGACATTCAATGGGAGAATCTAATCCAATGACTTCTATAGCGCCTTTATAAACCCAGCATCGTTCTGGTTCTGGTTACATCAAGGGCATTCAATGGGAGAATCTAATCCAATGACTTCTATAGCGCCTTTATAAACCCAGCACCGTTCTGGTTCTGGTTACATCAAGGACATTCAATGGGAGAATCTAATCCAATGACTTCTATAGCGCCTTTATAAACCCAGTACCGTTCTGGTTCTGGTTACATCAAGGACATTCAATGGGAGAATCTAATCCAATGACTTCCATAGTGCCTTTATAAACCCAGCATCGTTCTTGTTCTGGTTACATCAAGGACATTCAATGGGAGAATCTAATCCAATGACTTCTATATCGCCTTTATAAACCCAGCATCGTTCTTGTTCTGGTTACATCAAGGACATTCAATGGGAGAATCTAATCCAATGACTTCTATAGCGCCTTTATAAACCCAGCATCGTTCTGGTTCTGGTTACATCAATGGCATTCAATGGGAGAATCTAATCCAATGACTTCTATAGCGCCTTTATAAACCCAGCATCGTTCTGGTTCTGGTTACATCAATGGCATTCAATGGGAGAATCTAATCCAATGACTTCTATTGCGCCTTTATAAACCCAGCATCGTTCTGGTTCTGGTTACATCAAGGACATTCAATGGGAGAATCTAATCCAATGACTTCTATAGTGCCTTTATAAACCCAGCATCGTTCTGGTTCTGGTTACATCAAGGACATTCAATGGGAGAATCTAATCCAATGACTTCTATAGCGCCTTTATAAACCCAGCATCGTTCTGGTTCTGGTTACATCAAGGACATTCAATGGGAGAATCTAATCCAATGACTTCTATAGCGCCTTTATAAACCCAGCATCGTTCTGGTTCTGGTTACATCAAAGACATTCAATGGGAGAATCTAATCCAATGACTTCTATAGCGCCTTTATAAACCCAGCATCGTTCTGGTTCTGGTTACATCAAGGTCATTCAATGGGGGAATCTAATCCAATGACTTCTATAGCGCCTTTATAAACCCAGCATCGTTCTGGTTCTGGTTACATCAAGGACATTCAATGGGAGAATCTAATACAATGACTTCTATAGCGCCTTTATAAACCCAGCATCGTTCTGGTTCTGGTTACATCAAGGACATTCAATGGAAGAATCTAATCCAATGACTTCTATAGCGCCTTTATAAACCCAGCATCGTTCTGGTTCTGGTTACATCAAGGACATTCAATGGGAGAATCTAATCCAATGACTTCTATAGCGCCTTTATAAACTCAGCATCGTTCTGGTTCTGGTTACATCAATGGCATTCAATGGGAGAATCTAATCCAATGACTTCTATAGCGCCTTTATAAACCCAGCATCGTTCTGGTTCTGGTTACATCAAGGGCATTCAATGAGAGAATCTAATCCAATGACTTCTATAGCGCCTTTATAAACCCAACACCGTTCTGGTTCTGGTTACATCAAGGACATTCAATGGGAGAATCTAATCCAATGACTTCTATAGCGCCTTTATAAACCCAGCACCGTTCTGGTTCTGGTTACATCAAGGACATTCAATGGGAGAATCTAATCCAATGACTTCTATAGTGCCTTTATAAACCCAGCATCGTTCTGGTTCTGGTTACATCAAGGGCATTCAATGGGAGAATCTAATCCAATGACTTCTATAGTGCCTTTATAAACCCAGCATCGTTCTGGTTCTGGTTACATCAAGGACATTCAATGGGAGAATCTAATCCAATGACTTCTATAGCGCCTTTATAAACCCAGCATCGTTCTGGTTCTGGTTACATCAAGGACATTCAATGGGGGAATCTAATCCAATGACTTCTATAGCGCCTTTATAAACCCAGCATCGTTCTGGTTCTGGTTACATCAAGGACATTCAATGGGAGAATCTAATCCAATGACTTCTATAGCGCCTTTATAAACCCAGCATCGTTCTGGTTCTGGTTACATCAAGGGCATTCAATGGGAGAATCTAATCCAATGACTTATATAGCGCCTTTATAAACCCAGCATCGTTCTGGTTCTGGTTACATCAAGGACATTCAATGGGAGAATCTAATCCAATGACTTCTATAGCGCCTTTATAAACCCAGCATCGTTCTGGTTCTGGTTACATCAAGGGCATTCAATGGGAGAATCTAATCCAATGACTTCTATAGCGCCTTTATAAACCCAGCATCGTTCTGGTTCTGGTTACATCAAGGGCATTCAATGGGAGAATCTAATCCAATGGCTTCTATAGCGCCTTTATAAACCCAGCATCGTTCTGGTTCTGGTTACATCAAGGACATTCAATGGGAGAATCTAATCCAATGACTTCTATAGCGCCTTTATAAACCCAGCATCGTTCTGGTTCTGGTTACATCAAGGACATTCAATGGGGGAATCTAATCCAATGACTTCTATAGCGCCTTTATAAACCCAGCATCGTTCTGGTTCTGGTTACATCAAAGGACATTCAATGGGAGAATCTAATCCAATGACTTCTATAGCGCCTTTATAAACCCAGCATCGCTCTGGTTCTGGTTACATCAAAGGACATTCAATGGGAGAATCTAATCCAATGACTTCTATAGCTCCTCTATAAACCCAGCATCGTTCTGGTTCTGGTTACATCAAGGGCATTCAATGGGAGAATCTAATCCAATGACTTCTATAGCGCCTTTATAAACCCAGCATCGTTCTGGTTCTGGTTACATCAAGGACATTCAATGGGAGAATCTAATCGAATGACTTCTATAGCGCCTTTATAAACCCAACATCGTTCTAGTTCTGGTTACATCAAGGGCATTCAATGGGAGAATCTAATCCAATGACTTCTATAGCGCCTTTATAAACCCAGCATCGTTCTGGTTCTGGTTACATCAGGGGCATTCAATGGGAGAATCTAATCCAATGACTTCTATAGCGCCTTTATAAACCCAGCATCGTTCTGGTTCTGGTTACATCAAGGACATTCAATGGGAGAATCTAATCCAATGACTTCTATTGCGCCTTTATAAACCCAGCATCGTTCTGGTTCTGGTTACATCAAGGACATTCAATGGGGGAATCTAATCCAATGACTTCTATAGCGCCTTTATAAACCCAGCATCGTTCTGGTTCTGGTTACATCAAAGACATTCAATTGAAGAATCTAATCCAATGACTTCTATAGCGCCTTTATAAACCCAGCATCGTTCTGGTTCTGGTTACATCAAGGACATTCAATGGGAGAATCTAATCCAATGACTTCTATAGCGCCTTTATAAACCCAGCATCGTTCTGGTTCTGGTTACATCAAGGGCATTCAATGGGAGAATCTAATCCAATGACTTATATAGCGCCTTTATAAACCCAGCATCGTTCTGGTTCTGGTTACATCAAGGACATTCAATGGGAGAATCTAATCCAATGACTTCTATAGCGCCTTTATAAACCCAGCATCGTTCTGGTTCTGGTTACATCAAGGGCATTCAATGGGAGAATCTAATCCAATGACTTCTATAGCGCCTTTATAAACCCAGCATCGTTCTGGTTCTGGTTACATCAAGGGCATTCAATGGGAGAATCTAATCCAATGACTTCTATAGCGCCTTTATAAACCCAGCATCGTTCTGGTTCTGGTTACATCAAGGACATTCAATGGGAGAATCTAATCCAATGACTTCTATAGCGCCTTTATAAACCCAGCATCGTTCTGGTTCTGGTCACATCAAAGGACATTCAATGGGAGAATCTAATCCAATGACTTCTAAAGCGCCTTTATAAACCCAGCATCGTTCTGGTTCTGGTTACACCAAGGGCATTCAATGGAAGAATCTCATTCAATGACTTCTATAGCGCCTTTATAACCCAGCATCGTTCTGGTTCTGGTTACTACAAAGGACATTCAATGGGAGAATCTAATCCAATGACTTCTATAGCGCCTTTATAAACCCAGCATCGTTCTGGTTCTGGTTACTACAAAGGACATTCAATGGGAGAATCTAATCCAATGACTTTCTATAGCGCCTTTATAAACCCAGCATCGTTCTGGTTCTGGTTACATCAAAGGCATCCAATGGGAGAATCTAATCCAATGACTTCTATAGCGCCTTTATAAACCCAGCATCGTTCTGGTTCTGGTTACATCAAGGACATTCAATGGGAGAATCTAATCCAATGACTTTCTATAGCGCCTTTATAAACCCAGCATCGTTCTGGTTCTGGTTACATCAAAGGCATCCAATGGGAGAATCTAATACAATGACTTCTATAGCGCCTTTATAAACCCAGCATCGTTCTGGTTCTGGTTACATCAAGGACATTCAATGGGAGAATCTAATCCAATGACTTCTATAGCGCCTTTATAACCCAGCATCGTTCTGGTTCTGGTTACATCAAAGGCATTCAATGGGAGAATATAATGCAATGACTTCCATAGCGCCTTTATAAACCCAGCATCGTTCTGGTTCTGGTTACATCAAAGGACATTCAATGGGAGAATCTAATCCAATGACTTTCTATAGCGCCTTTATAAACCCAGCATCGTTCTGGTTCTGGTTACATCAAAGGCATCCAATGGGAGAATCTAATACAATGACTTCTATAGCGCCTTTATAAACCCAGCATCGTTCTGGTTCTGGTTACATCAAGGACATTCAATGGGAGAATCTAATCCAATGACTTCTATAGCGCCTTTATAAACCAAGCATCGTTCTGGTTCTGGTTACATCAAGGACATTCAATGGGAGAATCTAATCCAATGACTTCTATAGCGCCTTTATAAACCCAGCATCGTTCTGGTTCTGGTTACATCAAGGACATTCAATGGGAGAATCTAATCCAATGACTTCTATAGCGCCTTTATAAACCCAGCACCGTTCTGGTTCTGGTTACATCAAGGACATTCAATGGGAGAATCTAATCCAATGACTTCTATAGCGCCTTTATAAACCCAGTACCGTTCTGGTTCTGGTTACATCAAGGACATTCAATGGGAGAATCTAATCCAATGACTTCTATAGTGCCTTTATAAACCCAGCATCGTTCTTGTTCTGGTTACATCAAGGACATTCAATGGGAGAATCTAATCCAATGACTTCTATATCGCCTTTATAAACCCAGCATCGTTCTTGTTCTGGTTACATCAAGGACATTCAATGGGAGAATCTAATCCAATGACTTCTATAGCGCCTTTATAAACCCAGCATCGTTCTGGTTCTGGTTACATCAAGGACATTCAATGGGAGAATCTAATCCAATGACTTCTATAGCGCCTTTATAAACCCAGCATCGTTCTGGTTCTGGTTACATCAAGGGCATTCAATGGGAGAATCTAATCCAATGACTTCTATAGCGCCTTTATAAACCCAGCACCGTTCTGGTTCTGGTTACATCAAGGACATTCAATGGGAGAATCTAATCCAATGACTTCTATAGCGCCTTTATAAACCCAGTACCGTTCTGGTTCTGGTTACATCAAGGACATTCAATGGGAGAATCTAATCCAATGACTTCCATAGTGCCTTTATAAACCCAGCATCGTTCTTGTTCTGGTTACATCAAGGACATTCAATGGGAGAATCTAATCCAATGACTTCTATATCGCCTTTATAAACCCAGCATCGTTCTTGTTCTGGTTACATCAAGGACATTCAATGGGAGAATCTAATCCAATGACTTCTATAGCGCCTTTATAAACCCAGCATCGTTCTGGTTCTGGTTACATCAATGGCATTCAATGGGAGAATCTAATCCAATGACTTCTATAGCGCCTTTATAAACCCAGCATCGTTCTGGTTCTGGTTACATCAATGGCATTCAATGGGAGAATCTAATCCAATGACTTCTATTGCGCCTTTATAAACCCAGCATCGTTCTGGTTCTGGTTACATCAAGGACATTCAATGGGAGAATCTAATCCAATGACTTCTATAGTGCCTTTATAAACCCAGCATCGTTCTGGTTCTGGTTACATCAAGGACATTCAATGGGAGAATCTAATCCAATGACTTCTATAGCGCCTTTATAAACCCAGCATCGTTCTGGTTCTGGTTACATCAAGGACATTCAATGGGGGAATCTAATCCAATGACTTCTATAGCGCCTTTATAAACCCAGCATCGTTCTGGTTCTGGTTACATCAAAGACATTCAATGGGAGAATCTAATCCAATGACTTCTATAGCGCCTTTATAAACCCAGCATCGTTCTGGTTCTGGTTACATCAAGGACATTCAATGGGGGAATCTAATCCAATGACTTCTATAGCGCTTTTATAAACCCAGCATCGTTCTGGTTCTGGTTACATCAAGGACATTCAATGGGAGAATCTAATACAATGACTTCTATAGCGCCTTTATAAACCCAGCATCGTTCTGGTTCTGGTTACATCAAGGACATTCAATGGAAGAATCTAATCCAATGACTTCTATAGCGCCTTTATAAACCCAGCATCGTTCTGGTTCTGGTTACATCAAGGACATTCA
This sequence comes from Allolobophora icterica, assembly GCA_963556255.1. Lineage (NCBI taxonomy): Eukaryota > Metazoa > Annelida > Clitellata > Crassiclitellata > Lumbricidae > Allolobophora > Allolobophora icterica. The sequence goes on from OY744617.1 coordinate 30,568,006, forward strand.
ATGGGAGAATCTAATCCAATGACTTCTATAGCGCCTTTATAAACTCAGCATCGTTCTGGTTCTGGTTACATCAAAGGCATTCAATGGGAGAATCTAATCCAATGACTTCTATAGCGCCTTTATAAACCCAGCATCGTTCTGGTTCTGGTTACATCAAGGGCATTCAATGAGAGAATCTAATCCAATGACTTCTATAGCGCCTTTATAAACCCAACACCGTTCTGGTTCTGGTTACATCAAGGACATTCAATGGGAGAATCTAATCCAATGACTTCTATAGCGCCTTTATAAACCCAGCACCGTTCTGGTTCTGGTTACATCAAGGACATTCAATGGGAGAATCTAATCCAATGACTTCTATAGTGCCTTTATAAACCCAGCATCGTTCTGGTTCTGGTTACATCAAGGGCATTCAATGGGAGAATCTAATCCAATGACTTCTATAGTGCCTTTATAAACCCAGCATCGTTCTGGTTCTGGTTACATCAAGGACATTCAATGGGAGAATCTAATCCAATGACTTCTATAGCGCCTTTATAAACCCAGCATCGTTCTGGTTCTGGTTACATCAAGGACATTCAATGGGGGAATCTAATCCAATGACTTCTATAGCGCCTTTATAAACCCAGCATCGTTCTGGTTCTGGTTACATCAAGGACATTCAATGGAAGAATCTAATCCAATGACTTCTATAGCGCCTTTATAAACCCAGCATCGTTCTGGTTCTGGTTACATCAAGGACATTCAATGGGGGAATCTAATCCAATGACTTCTATAGCGCCTTTATAAACCCAGCATCGTTCTGGTTCTGGTTACATCAAGGACATTCAATGGAAGAATCTAATCCAATGACTTCTATAGCGCCTTTATAAACCCAGCATCGTTCTGGTTCTGGTTACATCAAGGACATTCAATGGGAGAATCTAATCCAATGACTTCTATAGCGCCTTTATAAACCCAGCATCGTTCTGGTTCTGGTTACATCAAGGACATTCAATGGAAGAATCTAATCCAATGACTTCTATAGCGCCTTTATAAACCCAGCATCGTTCTGGTTCTGGTTACATCTAGGACATTCAATGGGAGAATCTAATCCAATGACTTCTATAGCGCCTTTATAAACCCAGCATCGTTCTGGTTCTGGTTACATCAAGGACATTCAATGGGGGAATCTAATCCAATGACTTCTATAGCGCCTTTATAAACCCAGCATCGTTCTGGTTCTGGTTACATCAAGGACATTCAATGGAAGAATCTAATCCAATGACTTCTATAGCGCCTTTATAAACCCAGCATCGTTCTGGTTCTGGTTACATCAAGGACATTCAATGGGGGAATCTAATCCAATGACTTCTATAGCGCCTTTATAAACCCAGCATCGTTCTGGTTCTGGTTACATCAAGGACATTCAATGGAAGAATCTAATCCAATGACTTCTATAGCGCCTTTATAAACCCAGCATCGTTCTGGTTCTGGTTACATCAAGGACATTCAATGGGGGAATCTAATCCAATGACTTCTATAGCGCCTTTATAAACCCAGCATCGTTCTGGTTCTGGTTACATCAAGGACATTCAATGGAAGAATCTAATCCAATGACTTCTATAGCGCCTTTATAAACCCAGCATCGTTCTGGTTCTGGTTACATCAAGGACATTCAATGGAAGAATCTAATCCAATGACTTCTATAGCGCCTTTATAAACCCAGCATCGTTCTGGTTCTGGTTACATCAAGGACATTCAATGGGAAAATCTAATCCAATGACTTCTATAGCGCCTTTATAAACCCAGCATCGTTCTGGTTCTGGTTACATCAAGGACATTCAATGGGAAAATCTAATCCAAGAATTCTATAGCGCCTTTATAAACCCAGCATCGTTCTGGTTCTGGTTACATCACGGACATTCAATGGAAGAATCTAATCCAATGACTTCTATAGCGCCTTTATAAACCCAGCATCGTTCTGGTTCTGGTTACATCAAGGACATTCAATGGGAAAATCTAATCCAATGACTTCTATAGCGCCTTTATAAACCCAGCATCGTTCTGGTTCTGGTTACATCAAGGGCATTCAATGGGAGAATCTAATCCAATGACTTCTATAGCGCCTTTATAAACCCAGCATCGTTCTGGTTCTGGTTACATCAAGGGCATTCAATGAGAGAATCTAATCCAATGACTTCTATAGCGCCTTTATAAACCCAACACCGTTCTGGTTCTGGTTACATCAAGGACATTCAATGGGAGAATCTAATCCAATGACTTCTATAGCGCCTTTATAAACCCAGCACCGTTCTGGTTCTGGTTACATCAAGGACATTCAATGGGAGAATCTAATCCAATGACTTCTATAGTGCCTTTATAAACCCAGCATCGTTCTGGTTCTGGTTACATCAAGGGCATTCAATGGGAGAATCTAATCCAATGACTTCTATAGTGCCTTTATAAACCCAGCATCGTTCTGGTTCTGGTTACATCAAGGACATTCAATGGGAGAATCTAATCCAATGACTTCTATAGCGCCTTTATAAACCCAGCATCGTTCTGGTTCTGGTTACATCAAGGACATTCAATGGGGGAATCTAATCCAATGACTTCTATAGCGCCTTTATAAACCCAGCATCGTTCTGGTTCTGGTTACATCAAAGACATTCAATGGGAGAATCTAATCCAATGACTTCTATAGCGCCTTTATAAACCCGACACCGTTCTGGTTCTGGTTACATCAAGGACATTCAATGGGAGAATCTAATCCAATGACTTCTATAGCGCCTTTATAAACCCAGCACCGTTCTGGTTCTGGTTACATCAAGGGCATTCAATGGGAGAATCTAATCCAATGACTTCTATAGCGCCTTTATAAACCCAGCACCGTTCTGGTTCTGGTTACATCAAGGGCATTCAATGGGAGAATCTAATCCAATGACTTCTATAGCGCCTTTATAATCCCAGCACCGTTCTGGTTCAGGTTACATCAAGGGCATTCAATGGGAGAATCTAATCCAATGACTTCTATAGCGCCTTTATAAACCCAGCATCGTTCTGGTTCTGGTTACATCAAGGGCATTCAATGGGAGAATCTAATCCAATGACTTCTCTAGCGCCTTTATAAACCCAGCACCGTTCTGGTTCTGGTTACATCAAGGGCATTCAATGGGAGAACCTAATCCAATGACATCTGTAGCGCCTTTATAAACCCAGCATCGTTCTGGTTCTGGTTACATCAATGGCATTCAATGGGAGAATCTAATCCAATGACTTCTATATCGCCTTTATAAACCCAGCATCGTTCTGGTTCTGGTTACATCAAAAGCATTCAATGGGAGAATCTAATCCAATGACTTCTATAGCGCCTTTATAAACCCAGCATCGTTCTGGTTCTGGTTACATCAAGGACATTCAATGGGAGAATCTAATCCAATGACTTCTATAGCGCCTTTATAAACCCAGCATCGTTCTGGTTCTGGTTACATGAAAGGCATTCAATGGGAGAATCTAATCCAATGACTTCTATAGCGCCTTTATAAACCCAACACCGTTCTTGTTCTGTTTACATCAATGGCATTCAATGGGAGAATCTAATCCAATGACTTCTATAGCGCCTTTATAAACCCAGCATCGTTCTGGTTCTGGTTAAATCAAGGACATTCAATGGAAGAATCTAATCCAATGACTTCTATAGCGCCTTTATAAACCCAGCATCGTTCTGGTTCTGGTTACATGAAAGACATTCAATGGGAGAATCTAATCCAATGACTTCTATAGCGCCTTTATAAACCCAACACCGTTCTTGTTCTGTTTACATCAATGGCATTCAATGGGAGAATCTAATCCAATGACTTCTATAGCGCCTTTATAAACCCAGCATCGTTCTGGTTCTGGTTACATCAAGGACATTCAATGGAAGAATCTAATCCAATGACTTCTATAGCGCCTTTATAAACCCAGCATCGTTCTGGTTCTGGTTACATCAATGGCATTCAATGGGAGAATCTAATCCAATGACTTCTATAGCGCCTTTATAAACCCAGCATCGTTCTGGTTCTGGTTACATCAAGGACATTCAATGGGAGAATCTAATCCAATGACTTCTATAGCGCCTTTATAAACCCAGCATCGTTCTGTTTCTGGTTACATCAAGGACATTCAATGGGGGAATCTAATCCAATGACTTCTATAGCGCCTTTATAAACCCAGCATCGTTCTGGTTCTGGTTACATCAAAGACATTCAATGGGAGAATCTAATCCAATGACTTCTATAGCGCCTTTATAAACCCGACACCGTTCTGGTTCTGGTTACATCAAGGACATTCAATGGGAGAATCTAATCCAATGACTTCTATAGCGCCTTTATAAACCCAGCACCGTTCTGGTTCTGGTTACATCAAGGGCATTCAATGGGAGAATCTAATCCAATGACTTCTATAGCGCCTTTATAAACCCAGCACCGTTCTGGTTCTGGTTACATCAAGGGCATTCAATGGGAGAATCTAATCCAATGACTTCTATAGCGCCTTTATAATCCCAGCACCGTTCTGGTTCAGGTTACATCAAGGGCATTCAATGGGAGAATCTAATCCAATGACTTCTATAGCGCCTTTATAAACCCAGCATCGTTCTGGTTCTGGTTACATCAAGGGCATTCAATGGGAGAATCTAATCCAATGACTTCTCTAGCGCCTTTATAAACCCAGCACCGTTCTGGTTCTGGTTACATCAAGGGCATTCAATGGGAGAACCTAATCCAATGACATCTGTAGCGCCTTTATAAACCCAGCATCGTTCTGGTTCTGGTTACATCAATGGCATTCAATGGGAGAATCTAATCCAATGACTTCTATATCGCCTTTATAAACCCAGCATCGTTCTGGTTCTGGTTACATCAAAAGCATTCAATGGGAGAATCTAATCCAATGACTTCTATAGCGCCTTTATAAACCCAGCATCGTTCTGGTTCTGGTTACATCAAGGACATTCAATGGGAGAATCTAATCCAATGACTTCTATAGCGCCTTTATAAACCCAGCATCGTTCTGGTTCTGGTTACATGAAAGGCATTCAATGGGAGAATCTAATCCAATGACTTCTATAGCGCCTTTATAAACCCAACACCGTTCTTGTTCTGTTTACATCAATGGCATTCAATGGGAGAATCTAATCCAATGACTTCTATAGCGCCTTTATAAACCCAGCATCGTTCTGGTTCTGGTTAAATCAAGGACATTCAATGGAAGAATCTAATCCAATGACTTCTATAGCGCCTTTATAAACCCAGCATCGTTCTGGTTCTGGTTACATGAAAGACATTCAATGGGAGAATCTAATCCAATGACTTCTATAGCGCCTTTATAAACCCAACACCGTTCTTGTTCTGTTTACATCAATGGCATTCAATGGGAGAATCTAATCCAATGACTTCTATAGCGCCTTTATAAACCCAGCATCGTTCTGGTTCTGGTTACATCAAGGACATTCAATGGAAGAATCTAATCCAATGACTTCTATAGCGCCTTTATAAACCCAGCATCGTTCTGGTTCTGGTTACATCAATGGCATTCAATGGGAGAATCTAATCCAATGACTTCTATAGCGCCTTTATAAACCCAGCACCGTTCTGGTTCTGGTTACATGAAAGGCATTCAATGGGAGAATCTAATCCAATGACTTCTCTAGCGCCTTTATAAACCCAGCACCGTTCTGGTTCTGGTTACATCAAGGGCATTCAATGGGAGAACCTAATCCAATGACATCTGTAGCGCCTTTATAAACCCAGCATCGTTCTGGTTCTGGTTACATCAATGGCATCAATGGGAGAATCTAATCCAATGACTTCTATATCGCCTTTATAAACCCAGCATCGTTCTGGTTCTGGTTACATCAAGGGAATTCAATGGGAGAATCTAATCCAATGACTTCTATAGCGCCTTTATAAACCAAGCATCGTTCTGGTTCTGGTTACATCAAGGGAATTCAATGGGAGAATCTAATCCAATGACTTCTATAGCGCCTTTATAAACCAAGCATCGTTCTGGTTCTGGTTACATCAAGGACATTCAATGGGAGAATCTAATCCAATGACTTCTATAGTGCCTTTATAAACCCAGCATCGTTCTGGTTCTGGTTACATCAAAGGCATTCAATGGGAGAATCTAATCCAATGACTTCTATAGCGCCTTTATAACCCAGCACCGTTCTGGTTCTGGTTACATCAATGGCATTCAATGGGAGAATCTAATCCAATGACTTCTATAGCGCCTTTATAATCCCAGCACCGTTCTGGTTCAGGTTACATCAAGGGCATTCAATGGGAGAATCTAATCCAATGACTTATATAGCGCCTTTATACACCCAGCATCGTTCTGGTTCTGGTTACATCAATGGCATTCAATGGGAGAATCTAATCCAATGACTTCTATAGCGCCTTTATAAACCCAGCATCGTTCTGGTTCTGGTTACATCAAGGGCATTCAATGGGAGAATATAATCCAATGACTTCCCTAGCGCCTTTATAAACCCAGCACCGTTCTGGTTCTGGTTACATCAAGGGCATTCAATGGGAGAATCTAATCCAATGACTTATATAGCGCCTTTATAAACCCAGCATCGTTCTGGTTCTGGTTACATCAAGGGCATTCAATGGGAGAATCTAATCCAATGACTTCTCTAGCGCCTTTATAAACCCAGCATCGTTCTGGTTCAGGTTACATCAAGGGCATTCAATGGGAGAATCTAATCCAATGACTTATATAGCGCCTTTATAAACCCAGCATCGTTCTGGTTCTGGTTACATCAAGGGCATTCAATGGGAGAATCTAATCCAATGACTTATATAGCGCCTTTATAAACCCAGCATCGTTCTGGTTCTGGTTACATCAAGGGCATTCAATGGGAGAATCTAATCCAATGACTTCTATAGCGCCTTTATAAACCCAGCATCGTTCTGGTTCTGGTTACATCAAGGGCATTCAATGGGAGAATATAATTCAATGACTTCTATAGCGCCTGTATAAACCCAGCATCGTTCTGGTTCTGGTTACATCAAGGGCATTCAATGGGAGAATCTAATCCAATGACTTCTATAGCGCCTTTATAAACCCAGCATCGTTCTGGTTCTGGTTACATCAAGCTCATTCAATGGGAGAATCTAATCCAATGACTTCTCTAGCGCCTTTATAAACCCAGCATCGTTCTTGTTCTGGTTACATCAAGGACATTCAATGGGAGAATCTAATCCAATGACTTCTATATCGCCTTTATAAACCCAGCATCGTTCTGGTTCAGGTTACATCAAGGGCATTCAATGGGAGAATCTAATCCAATGACTTCTATAGCGCCTGTATAAACCCAGCATCGTTCTGGTTCTGGTTACATCAAGGGCATTCAATGGGAGAATCTAATCCAATGACTTCTATAGCGCCTGTATAAACCCAGCATCGTTCTGGTTCTGGTTACATCAAGGGCATTCAATGGAAGAATCTAATCCAATGACTTCTATAGCGCCTTTATAAACCCAGCATCGTTCTGGTTCTGGTTACATCAAGGGCATTCAATGGGAGAATCTAATCCAATGACTTCTATAGCGCCTGTATAAACCCAGCATCGTTCTGGTTCTGGTTACATCAAGGGCATTCAATGGAAGAATCTAATCCAATGACTTCTATAGCGCCTTTATAAACCCAGCATCGTTCTGGTTCTGGTTACATCAAAGACATTCAATGGAAGAATCTAATCCAATGACTTCTATAGCGCCTTTATAAACCCAGCATCGTTCTGGTTCTGGTTACATCAAAGACATTCAATTGAAGAATCTAATCCAATGACTTCTATAGCGCCTTTATAAACCCAGCATCGTTCTGGTTCTGGTTACATCAAGAACATTCAATGGGAGAATCGAATCCAATGACTTCTATAGCGCCTTTATAAACCCAGCATCGTTCTGGTTCTGGTTACATCAAGGACATTCAATGGGAGAATCTAATCCAATGACTTCTATAGCGCCTTTATAAACCCAACACCGTTCTGGTTCTGGTTACATCAATGGCATTCAATGGGAGAATCTAATCCAATGACTTTTATAGCGCCTTTATAAACCCAGCATCGTTCTGGTTCTGGTTACATCAAGGGCAATCAATGGGAGAATCTAATCCAATGACTTCTATAGCGCCTTTATAAACCCAACACCGTTCTGGTTCTGGTTACATGAAGGGCATTCAATGGGAGAATCTAATCCAATGACTTCTATAGCGCCTTTATAAACCCAGCATCGTTCTGTTTCTGGTTACATCAATGGCATTCAATGGGAGAATCTAATCCAATGACATCTGTAGCTCCATTATAAACCCAGCATCGTTCTGGTTCTGGTTACATCAATGGCATTCAATGGGAGAATCTAATCCAATGACTTCTATAGCGCCTTTATAAACCCAGCATCGTTCTGGTTCTGGTTACATCAAGGACATTCAATGGGAGAATCTAATCCAATGACTTCTATATCGCCTTTATAAACCCAGCATCGTTCTGGTTCTGGTTACATCAAGGGCAATCAATGGGAGAATCTAATCCAATGACTTCTATAGCGCCTTTATAAACCCAGCATCGTTCTGGTTCTGGTTACATCAAGGGCAATCAATGGGAGAATCTAATCCAATGAATTCTATAGCGCCTTTATAAACCCAGCATCGTTCTGGTTCTGGTTACATCAAGGGCATTCAATGGGAGAATCTAATCCAATGAATTCTATAGCGCCTTTATAAACCCAGCATCGTTCTGGTTCTGGTTACATCAAAGGACATTCAATGGGAGAATCTAATCCAATGACTTCTATAGCGCCTTTATAAACCCAGCACCGTTCTGGTTCTGGTTACATCAAAGGCATTCAATGGGAGAATCTAATCCAATGACTTCTATAGCGCCTTTATAAACCCAACACCGTTCTGGTTCTGGTTACATGAAGGGCATTCAATGGGAGAATCTAATTCAATGACTTCTATTGCGCCTTTATAAACCCAGCATCGTTCTGGTTCTGGTTACATCAATGGCATTCAATGGGAGAATCTAATCCAATGACTTCTATAGCGCCTTTATAAACCCAGCACCGTTCTGGTTCTGGTTACATGAAAGGCATTCAATGGGAGAATCTAATCCAATGACTTCTCTAGCGCCTTTATAAACCCAGCACCGTTCTGGTTCTGGTTACATCAAGGGCATTCAATGGGAGAACCTAATCCAATGACATCTGTAGCGCCTTTATAAACCCAGCATCGTTCTGGTTCTGGTTACATCAATGGCATCAATGGGAGAATCTAATCCAATGACTTCTATATCGCCTTTATAAACCCAGCATCGTTCTGGTTCTGGTTACATCAAGGGAATTCAATGGGAGAATCTAATCCAATGACTTCTATAGCGCCTTTATAAACCAAGCATCGTTCTGGTTCTGGTTACATCAAGGGAATTCAATGGGAGAATCTAATCCAATGACTTCTATAGCGCCTTTATAAACCAAGCATCGTTCTGGTTCTGGTTACATCAAGGACATTCAATGGGAGAATCTAATCCAATGACTTCTATAGTGCCTTTATAAACCCAGCATCGTTCTGGTTCTGGTTACATCAAAGGCATTCAATGGGAGAATCTAATCCAATGACTTCTATAGCGCCTTTATAACCCAGCACCGTTCTGGTTCTGGTTACATCAATGGCATTCAATGGGAGAATCTAATCCAATGACTTCTATAGCGCCTTTATAATCCCAGCACCGTTCTGGTTCAGGTTACATCAAGGGCATTCAATGGGAGAATCTAATCCAATGACTTATATAGCGCCTTTATACACCCAGCATCGTTCTGGTTCTGGTTACATCAATGGCATTCAATGGGAGAATCTAATCCAATGACTTCTATAGCGCCTTTATAAACCCAGCATCGTTCTGGTTCTGGTTACATCAAGGGCATTCAATGGGAGAATATAATCCAATGACTTCCCTAGCGCCTTTATAAACCCAGCACCGTTCTGGTTCTGGTTACATCAAGGGCATTCAATGGGAGAATCTAATCCAATGACTTATATAGCGCCTTTATAAACCCAGCATCGTTCTGGTTCTGGTTACATCAAGGGCATTCAATGGGAGAATCTAATCCAATGACTTCTCTAGCGCCTTTATAAACCCAGCATCGTTCTGGTTCAGGTTACATCAAGGGCATTCAATGGGAGAATCTAATCCAATGACTTATATAGCGCCTTTATAAACCCAGCATCGTTCTGGTTCTGGTTACATCAAGGGCATTCAATGGGAGAATCTAATCCAATGACTTATATAGCGCCTTTATAAACCCAGCATCGTTCTGGTTCTGGTTACATCAAGGGCATTCAATGGGAGAATCTAATCCAATGACTTCTATAGCGCCTTTATAAACCCAGCATCGTTCTGGTTCTGGTTACATCAAGGGCATTCAATGGGAGAATATAATTCAATGACTTCTATAGCGCCTGTATAAACCCAGCATCGTTCTGGTTCTGGTTACATCAAGGGCATTCAATGGGAGAATCTAATCCAATGACTTCTATAGCGCCTTTATAAACCCAGCATCGTTCTGGTTCTGGTTACATCAAGCTCATTCAATGGGAGAATCTAATCCAATGACTTCTCTAGCGCCTTTATAAACCCAGCATCGTTCTTGTTCTGGTTACATCAAGGACATTCAATGGGAGAATCTAATCCAATGACTTCTATATCGCCTTTATAAACCCAGCATCGTTCTGGTTCAGGTTACATCAAGGGCATTCAATGGGAGAATCTAATCCAATGACTTCTATAGCGCCTGTATAAACCCAGCATCGTTCTGGTTCTGGTTACATCAAGGGCATTCAATGGGAGAATCTAATCCAATGACTTCTATAGCGCCTGTATAAACCCAGCATCGTTCTGGTTCTGGTTACATCAAGGGCATTCAATGGAAGAATCTAATCCAATGACTTCTATAGCGCCTTTATAAACCCAGCATCGTTCTGGTTCTGGTTACATCAAGGGCATTCAATGGGAGAATCTAATCCAATGACTTCTATAGCGCCTGTATAAACCCAGCATCGTTCTGGTTCTGGTTACATCAAGGGCATTCAATGGAAGAATCTAATCCAATGACTTCTATAGCGCCTTTATAAACCCAGCATCGTTCTGGTTCTGGTTACATCAAAGACATTCAATGGAAGAATCTAATCCAATGACTTCTATAGCGCCTTTATAAACCCAGCATCGTTCTGGTTCTGGTTACATCAAAGACATTCAATTGAAGAATCTAATCCAATGACTTCTATAGCGCCTTTATAAACCCAGCATCGTTCTGGTTCTGGTTACATCAAGAACATTCAATGGGAGAATCGAATCCAATGACTTCTATAGCGCCTTTATAAACCCAGCATCGTTCTGGTTCTGGTTACATCAAGGACATTCAATGGGAGAATCTAATCCAATGACTTCTATAGCGCCTTTATAAACCCAACACCGTTCTGGTTCTGGTTACATCAATGGCATTCAATGGGAGAATCTAATCCAATGACTTTTATAGCGCCTTTATAAACCCAGCATCGTTCTGGTTCTGGTTACATCAAGGGCAATCAATGGGAGAATCTAATCCAATGACTTCTATAGCGCCTTTATAAACCCAACACCGTTCTGGTTCTGGTTACATGAAGGGCATTCAATGGGAGAATCTAATCCAATGACTTCTATAGCGCCTTTATAAACCCAGCATCGTTCTGTTTCTGGTTACATCAATGGCATTCAATGGGAGAATCTAATCCAATGACATCTGTAGCTCCATTATAAACCCAGCATCGTTCTGGTTCTGGTTACATCAATGGCATTCAATGGGAGAATCTAATCCAATGACTTCTATAGCGCCTTTATAAACCCAGCATCGTTCTGGTTCTGGTTACATCAAGGACATTCAATGGGAGAATCTAATCCAATGACTTCTATATCGCCTTTATAAACCCAGCATCGTTCTGGTTCTGGTTACATCAAGGGCAATCAATGGGAGAATCTAATCCAATGACTTCTATAGCGCCTTTATAAACCCAGCATCGTTCTGGTTCTGGTTACATCAAGGGCAATCAATGGGAGAATCTAATCCAATGAATTCTATAGCGCCTTTATAAACCCAGCATCGTTCTGGTTCTGGTTACATCAAGGGCATTCAATGGGAGAATCTAATCCAATGAATTCTATAGCGCCTTTATAAACCCAGCATCGTTCTGGTTCTGGTTACATCAAAGGACATTCAATGGGAGAATCTAATCCAATGACTTCTATAGCGCCTTTATAAACCCAGCACCGTTCTGGTTCTGGTTACATCAAAGGCATTCAATGGGAGAATCTAATCCAATGACTTCTATAGCGCCTTTATAAACCCAACACCGTTCTGGTTCTGGTTACATGAAGGGCATTCAATGGGAGAATCTAATTCAATGACTTCTATTGCGCCTTTATAAACCCAGCATCGTTCTGGTTCTGGTTACATCAATGGCATTCAATGGGAGAATCTAATCCAATGACTTCTATAGCGCCTTTATAAACCCAGCATCGTTCTGTTTCTGGTTACATCAATGGCATTCAATGGGAGAATCTAATCCAATGACATCTGTAGCTCCTTTATAAACCCAGCATCGTTCTGGTTCTGGTTACATCAATGGCATTCAATGGGAGAATCTAATCCAATGACTTCTATAGCGCCTTTATAAACCCAGCACCGTTCTGGTTCTGGTTACATCAAGCACATTCAATGGGAGAATCTAATCCAATGACTTCTATAGCGCCTTTATAAACCCAGCATCGTTCTGTTTCTGGTTACATCAATGGCATTCAATGGGAGAATCTAATCCAATGACATCTGTAGCTCCTTTATAAACCCAGCATCGTTCTGGTTCTGGTTACATCAATGGCATTCAATGGGAGAATCTAATCCAATGACTTCTATAGCGCCTTTATAAACCCAGCATCGTTCTGGTTCTGGTTACATCAAGGACATTCAATGGGAGAATCTAAGCCAATGACTTCTATAGCGCCTTTATAAACCCAGCATCGTTCTGGTTCTGGTTACATCAATGGCATTCAATGGGAGAATCTAAGCCAATGACTTCTATAGCGCCTTTATAAACCCAGCATCGTTCTGGTTCTGGTTACATCAAGGACATTCAATGGGAGAATCTAATCCAATGACTTCTATAGCGCCTTTATAAACCCAGCATCGTTCTGGTTCTGGTTACATCAAGGACATTCAATGGGAGAATCTAATCCAATGACTTCTATAGCGCCTTTATAAACCCAGCATCGTTCTGGTTCTGGCTACATCAAGGCCATTCAATGGGAGAATCTAAGCCAATGACTTCTATAGCGCCTTTATAAACCCAGCATCGTTCTGGTTCTGGCTACATCAAGGCCATTCAATGGGAGAATCTAAGCCAATGACTTCTATAGCGCCTTTATAAACCCAGCATCGTTGTGGTTCTGGTTACATCAAGGACATTCAATGGGGGAATCTAATCCAATGACTTCTATAGCGCCTTTATAAACCCAGCATCGTTCTGGTTCTGGTTACATCAAGGACATTCAATGGGAGAATCTAATACAATGACTTCTATAGCGCCTTTATAAACCCAGCATCGTTCTGGTTCAGGTTACATCAAGGGCATTCAATGGGAGAATCTAATACAATGACTTCTATAGCGCCTTTATAAACCCAGCATCGTTCTGGTTCTGGTTACATCAAGGACATTCAATGGGAGAATCTAATCCAATGACTTCTATAGCGCCTTTATAACCCAGCATCGTTCTGGTTCTGGTTACATCAAGGACATTCAATGGGAGAATCTAATCCAATGACTTCTATAGCGCCTTTATAAACCCAGCATCGTTCTGTTTCTGGTTACATCAAGGACATTCAATGGGAGAATCTAATCCAATGACTTCTATAGCGCCTTTATAAACCCAGCATCGTTCTGGTTCTGGTTACATCAATGGCATTCAATGGGAGAATCTAATCCAATGACTTCTATAGCGCCTTTATAAACCCAGCACTGTTCTGGTTCTGGTTACATCAAGGACATTCAATGGGAGAATCTAATCCAATGACTTCTATAGCGCCTTTATAAACCCAGCATCGTTCTGGTTCTGGTTACATTAAGGGCATTCAATGGGAGAATCTAATCCACTGACTTCTATAGCGCCTTTATAAACCCAGCACTGTTCTGGTTCTGGTTACATCAAGGACATTCAATGGGAGAATCTCATTCAATGACTTCTATAGCGCCTTTATAAACCCAGCACCGTTCTGGTTCTGGTTACATTAAGGGCATTCAATGGGAGAATCTAATCCACTGACTTCTATAGCGCCTTTATAAACCCAGCGCTGTTCTGGTTCTGGTTACATCAAGGACATTCAATGGGAGAATCTAATCCAATGACTTCTATAGCGCCTTTATAAACCCAGCATCGTTCTGGTTCTGGTTACATCAAAGGCATTCAATGGGAGAATCTAATCCACTGACTTCTCTAGCGCCTTTATAAACCCAGCATCGTTCTGGTTCTGGTTACATCAAGGACATTCAATGGGAGAATCTAATCCAATGACATCTGTAGCTCCTTTATAAACCCAGCATCGTTCTGGTTCTGGTTACATCAAGGACATTCAATGGGAGAATCTAATCCAATGACTTCTATAGCGCCTTTATAAACCCAACACCGTTCTGGTTCTGGTTACATCAAGGACATTCAATGGGAGAATCTAATCCAATGACTTCTATAGCGCCTTTATAAACCCAACACCGTTCTGGTTCTGGTTACATCAAGGACATTCAATGGGAGAATCTAAGCCAATGACTTCTATAGCGCCTTTATAAACCCAGCATCGTTCTGGTTCTGGTTACATCAAGGACATTCAATGGGAGAATCTAATCCAATGACTTCTATAGCGCCTTTATAAACCCAGCATCGTTCTGGTTCTGGTTACATCAAGGGCATTCAATGGGAGAATCTAATCCAATGACTTCTATAGCGCCTTTATAAACCCAGCATCGTTCTGGTTCTGGTTACATCAAAGGCATTCAATGGGAGAATCTAATCCAATGACTTCTATAGCGCCTTTATAAACCCAACATCGTTCTGGTTCTGGTTACATCAAGGACATTTAATGGGAGAATCTAATCCAATGACTTATATAGCGCCTTTATAAACCCAGCACCGTTCTGGTTCTGGTTACATCAAAGGACATTCAATGGGAGAATCTAATCCAATGACTTATATAGCGCCTTTATAACCCAGCACAATTCTGGTTCTGGTTACATCAAGGACATTCAGTGAGAGAATCTAAACTAATGACTTCTATATCGCCTTTATAAACCCAGCATCGTTCTGGTTCTGGTTACATCAAGGACATTCAATGGGAGAATCTAATCCAATGACTTCTATAGCGCCTTTATAAACCCAGCACCGTTCTGGTTCTGGTTACATCAAGGACATTCAATGGGGGAATCTAATCCAATGACTTCTATATCGCCTTTATAAACCCAGCATCGTTCTGGTTCTGGTTACATCAAAAGCATTCAATGGGAGAATCTAATCCAATGACTTCTATAGCGCCTTTATAAACCCAGCATCGTTCTGGTTCTGGTTGCATCAAAGACATTTAATGGGAGAATCTAATCCAATGACTTCTATAGCGCCTTTATAAACCCAGCATCGTTCTGGTTCTGGTTACATGAAGGGCATTCAATGGGAAAATCTAAACCAATGACTTCTATAGCGCCTTTATAAACCCAGCACCGTTCTGGTTCTGGTTACATGAAGGGCATTCAATGGGAGAATCTAATCCAATGACTTATATAGCGCCTTTATAAACCCAGCACAATTCTGGTTCTGGTGACATCAAGGACATTCAGTGAGAGAATCTAAACTAATGACTTCTATATCGCCTTTATAAACCCAGCATCGTTCTGGTTCTGGTTACATCAAGGACATTCAATGGGAGAATCTAATCCAATGACTTCTATAGCGCCTTTATAAACCCAGCATCGTTCTGGTTCTGGTTACATCAAGGACATTCAATGGGAGAATCTAATCCAATGACTTCTATAGCGCCTTTATAAACCCAGCACAATTCTGGTTCTGGTTACATCAAGGACATTCAGTGAGAGAATCTAAACTAATGACTTCTATATCGCCTTTATAAACCCAGCATCGTTCTGGTTCTGGTTACATCAAGGACATTCAATGGGAGAATCTAATCCAATGACTTCTATAGCGCCTTTATAAACCCAGCATCGTTCTGGTTCTGGTTACATCAAGGACATTCAATGGGAGAATCTAATCCAATGACTTCTATAGCGCCTTTATAAACCCAGCATCGTTCTGGTTCTGGTTACATCAATGGCATTCAATGGGAGAATCTAATCCAATGACTTCTATATCGCCTTTATAAACCCAGCATCGTCCTGGTTCTGGTTACATCAAGGACATTCAATGGGGGAATCTAATCCAATGACTTCTATAGCGCCTTTATAAACCCAGCACAATTCTGGTTCTGGTTACATCAAGGACATTCAGTGAGAGAATCTAAACTAATGACTTCTATATCGCCTTTATAAACCCAGCATCGTTCTGGTTCTGGTTACATCAAGGACATTCAATGGGAGAATCTAATCCAATGACTTCTATATCGCCTTTATAAACCCAGCATCGTTCTGGTTCTGGTTACATCAAGGACATTCAATGGGAGAATCTAATCCAATGACTTCTATAGCGCCTTTATAAACCCAGCATCGTTCTGGTTCTGGTTACATCAAGGACATTCAATGGGAGAATCTAATCCACTGACTTCTATAGCGCCTTTATAAACCCAGCACAATTCTGGTTCTGGTTACATCAAGGACATTCAGTGAGAGAATCTAAACTAATGACTTCTATATCGCCTTTATAAACCCAGCATCGTTCTGGTTCTGGTTACATCAAGGACATTCAATGGGAGAATCTAATCCAATGACTTCTATAGCGCCTTTATAAACCCAGCATCGTTCTGGTTCTGGTTACATCAAGGACATTCAATGGGAGAATCTAATCCAATGACTTCTATAGCGCCTTTATAAACCCAGCACCTGGTCTGGTTCTGGTTACATCAAAGGACATTCAATGGGAGAATCTAATCCAATGACTTCTATAGCGCCTTTATAAACCCAGCATCGTTCTGGTTCTGGTTACATCAAGGACATTCAATGGGGGAATCTAATCCAATGACTTCTATAGCGCCTTTATAAACCCAGCATCGTTCTGGTTCTGGTTACATCAAAGGACATTCAATGGGAGAATCTAATCCAATGACTTCTATAGCGCCTTTATAAACCCAGCATCGTTCTGGTTCTGGTTACATCAAAGGACATTCAATGGGAGAATCTAATCCAATGACTTCTATAGCGCCTTTATAAACCCAGCATCGTTCTGGTTCTGGTTACATCAAGGACATTCAATAGGAGAATCTAATCCAATGACTTCTATAGCGCCTTTATAAACCCAGCATCGTTCTGGTTCTGGTTACATCAAGGACATTCAATGGGAGAATCTAATCCAATGACTTCTATAGCGCCTTTATAAACCCAGCATCGTTCTGGTTCTGGTTACATCAAGGACATTCAATGGAAGAATCTAATCCAATGACTTATATAGCGCCTTTATAAACCCAGCATCGTTCTGGTTCTGTTTACATCAAGGACATTCAATGGGGGAATCTAATCCAATGACTTCTATAGCGCCTTTATAAACCCAGCATCGTTCTGGTTCTGGTTACATCAAAGGACATTCAATGGGAGAATCTAATCCAATGACTTCTATAGCGCCTTTATAAACCCAGCACCGTTCTGGTTCTGGTTACATCAAGGACATTCAATGGGAGAATCTAATCCAATGACTTCTATAGCGCCTTTATAAACCCAGCATCGTTCTGGTTCTGGTTACATCAAAGGACATTCAATGGGAGAATCTAATCCAATGACTTCTATAGCGCCTTTATAAACCCAGCACCGTTCTGGTTCTGGTTACATCAAAGGACATTCAATGGGAGAATCTAATCCAATGACTTCTATAGCGACTTTATAAACCCAGCATCGTTCTGGTTCTGGTTACATGAAGGACATTCAATGGGAGAATCTAATCCAATGACTTCTATAGCGCCTTTATAAACCCAGCATCGTTCTGGTTCTGGTTACATCAAGGACATTCAATGGGGGAATCTAATCCAATGACTTCTATAGCGCCTTTATAAACCCAGCATCGTTCTGGTTCTGGTTACATCAAGGGCATTCAATGGGAGAATCTAATCCAATGACTTCTATATCGCCTTTATAAACCCAGCATCGTTCTGGTTCTGGTTACATCAAGGACATTCAATGGGAGAATCTAATCCAATGACTTCTATAGCGCCTTTATAAACCCAGCATCGTTCTGGTTCTGGTTACATCAAGGACATTCAATGGGAGAATCTAATCCAATGACTTCTATAGCGCCTTTATAAACCCAGCATCGTTCTGGTTCTGGTTACATCAAGGACATTCAATGGGAGAATCTAATCCAATGACTTCTATAGCGCCTTTATAAACCCAGCATCGTTCTGGTTCTGGTTACATCAAGGACATTCAATGGGAGAATCTAATCCAATGACTTCTATAGCGCCTTTATAAACCCAGCATCGTTCTGGTTCTGGTTACATCAAAGGACATTCAATGGGAGAATCTAATCCAATGACTTCTATAGCGCCTTTATAAACCCAGCATCGTTCTGGTTCTGGTTACATCAAGGACATTTAATGGGAGAATCTAATCAAATGACTTCTATATTGCCTTTTTAAACCCAGCATCGTTCTGGTTCTGGTTACATCAAGGACATTCAATGGAAGAATCTAATCCAATGACTTCTATTGCGCCTTTATAAACCCAGCATCGTTCTGGTTCTGGTTACATCAAGGACATTCAATGGGAGAATCTAATCCAATGACTTCTATATTGCCTTTATAAACCCAGCATCGTTCTGGTTCTGGTTACATCAATGGCATTCAATGGAAGAATCTAATCCAATGATTTCTATAGCGCCTTTATAAACCCAGCATCGTTCTGGTTCTGGTTACATCAAGGGCATTCAATGGGAGAATCTAATCCAATGACTTCTATAGCGCCTTTATAAACCCAGCACCGTTCTGGTTCTGGTTACATCAAAGACATTCAATGGAAGAATCTAATCCAATGACTTCTATAGCGCCTTTATAAACCCAGCATCGTTCTGGTTCTGGTTACATCAAAGACATTCAATTGAAGAATCTAATCCAATGACTTCTATAGCGCCTTTATAAACCCAGCATTGTTCTGGTTCTGGTTACATTAAGGGCATTCAATGGGAGAATCTAATCCAATGACTTCTATAGCGCCTTTATAAACCCAGCATCGTTCTGGTTCTGGTTACATGAAGGGCATTCAATGGGAAAATCTAAACCAATTACTTCTATAGCGCCTTTATAAACCCAGCACCGTTCTGGTTCTGGTTACATCAAAGACATTCAATGGAAGAATCTAATCCAATGACTTCTATAGCGCCTTTATAAACCCAGCATCGTTCTGGTTCTGGTTACATCAAAGACATTCAATTGAAGAATCTAATCCAATGACTTCTATAGCGCCTTTATAAACCCAGCATTGTTCTGGTTCTGGTTACATTAAGGGCATTCAATGGGAGAATCTAATCCAATGACTTCTATAGCGCCTTTATAAACCCAGCATTGTTCTGGTTCTGGTTACATTAAGGGCATTCAATGGGAGAATCTAATCCAATGACTTCTATAGCGCCTTTATAAACCCAGCATCGTTCTGGTTCTGGTTACATCAAGGACATTCAATGGGGGAATCTAATCCAATGACTTCTATAGCGCCTTTATAAACCCAGCATCGTTCTGGTTCTGGTTACATCAAAGGACATTCAATGGGAGAATCTAATCCAATGACTTCTATAGCGCCTTTATAAACCCAGCATCGTTCTGGTTCTGGTTACATCAAAGGACATTCAATGGGAGAATCTAATCCAATGACTTCTATAGCGCCTTTATAAACCCAGCATCGTTCTGGTTCTGGTTACATCAAGGACATTCAATAGGAGAATCTAATCCAATGACTTCTATAGCGCCTTTATAAACCCAGCATCGTTCTGGTTCTGGTTACATCAAGGACATTCAATGGGAGAATCTAATCCAATGACTTCTATAGCGCCTTTATAAACCCAGCATCGTTCTGGTTCTGGTTACATCAAGGACATTCAATGGAAGAATCTAATCCAATGACTTATATAGCGCCTTTATAAACCCAGCATCGTTCTGGTTCTGGTTACATCAAAGGACATTCAATGGGAGAATCTAATCCAATGACTTCTATAGCGCCTTTATAAACCCAGCATCGTTCTGGTTCTGGTTACATCAAAGGCATTCAATGGGAGAATCTAATCCAATGACTTCGATAGCGCCTTTATAAACCCAGCATCGTTCTGGTTCTGGTTACATCAAGGGCATTCAATGGGAAAATCTAAACCAATGACTTCGATAGCGCCTTTATAAACCCAGCATCGTTCTGGTTCTGGTTACATCAAAGGCATTCAATAGGAGAATCTAATCCAATGACTTCTATAGCGCCTTTATAAACCCAGCATCGTTCTGGTTCTGGTTACATCAAGGGCATTCAATGGGAAAATCTAAACCAATGACTTCGATAGCGCCTTTATAAACCCAGCATCGTTCTGGTTCTGGTTACATCAAAGGCATTCAATAGGAGAATCTAATCCAATGACTTCTATAGCGCCTTTATAAACCCAGCATCGTTCTGGTTCTGGTTACATCAAAGGCATTCAATAGGAGAATCTAATCCAATGACTTCTATAGCGCCTTTATAAACCCAGCATCGTTCTGGTTCTGGTTAAATCAAGGACATTCAATGGGAGAATCTAATCCAATGACTTCTATAGCGCCTTTATAAACCCAGCATCGTTCTGGTTCTGGTTACATCAAGGACATTCAATGGGATAATCTAATCCAATGACTTCTATAGCGCCTTTATAAACCCAGCATCGTTCTGGTTCTGGTTACATCAAAGGTATTCAATGGGAGAATCTAATCCAATGACTTCTATAGCGCCTTTATAAACCCAGCATCGTTCTGGTTCTGGTTACATCAAAGGCATTCAATAGGAGAATCTAATCCAATGACTTCTATAGCGCCTTTATAAACCCAGCATCGTTCTGGTTCTGGTTACATCAAAGGTATTCAATGGGAGAATCTAATCCAATGACTTCTATAGCGCCTTTATAAACCCAGCATCGTTCTGGTTCTGGTTACATCAAAGGTATTCAATGGGAGAATCTAATCCAATGACTTCTATAGCGCCTTTATAAACCCAGCATCGTTCTGGTTCTGGTTACATCAAAGGCATTCAATGGGAGAATCTAATCCAATGACTTCGATAGCGTCGTTATCATAATGCACAAAGCATTAAAGGATTGTCGTTTCCAGAAACCATTGTCAAAATTATAGTCCATTGGATAAGTCAGATCGCAAATTGAAATATTTGTGAGTCAAAGTGCAAGCAAATAAGAAAGATAAGTTAGGTGGCTAATGTGTACTTTTGCTAGACTATGTAGAAGAAGAGAAGAGACAGTCAATTAAGCAAGCCTTGAGGCAGCCATAGGTAGGAAGTGCTAGCGACTTCATTTTCTTGGCAAGCAAGTGCAGTACATAGTGCCGTGCCTTTTACATTTTACAGTACATTGTGTAGTACATAATTCAGGTTTTTTCAGTAAAATGTTTTGGCCAGTAGAGATTTCTACGCAGAACGTGATTCATTGAGTTGAATTACTTTGGTTTGTAACAGAATATTTTATTAAAGATTACTTTTCAATGATGATGTCTGTTATTCGCATTGTTAGAAACTAAGAACTTCCGATCGCCAGCAGATAGATGGTTAGCTGAAACGAGAGAGTCTATTTAACATGACCAGTCGAAATGTTAGTGATAAAGGTGATTGATGGCACTTGATATGTGTGGCTAAACTAGAATTCAGTTCTTCCTTCTGCTTCTGCTAATGATGATGATGACAATGATGAAGATGATGAGTTTTTAGGATGTAAAAATGTAGAAGTATTTCTTTTAGGATGACGGAACATATGGGTAAATCGAATGAAGAAATAGCATCTCGGTTTATCGCCAGCACGTGTCAATTACTTCCAAAGTCACTTCCTCCAGTTTATGATCATATGCATAACTTAATGCCGACCATGAGCACTGCACCAAAAGCGTATTTAATTTCTTGTGGCAGCCGGGCTGAGTTCAATATCCGACCGCCGAATTCATGCATTGATGACGCAGATATATTGATCACCAACATTGATGAGCTTGTCTTCAGTGGCGACTTTCCAGTGTTGCCAAAGGATATGAGTGGCCTAGCAGATACAATCAAGTGTCACAAGATTGAATCATATCATGGGTTTCCAAGTTTTGTTCGATTACGATATTTCGGGGAAATGATCTATAATTGGAAATATAAAAAGTACGAATTTAAGCATACAGCTCTTTCAAGCACCTACTTGGTGCTTGATTTGGATTGTGTTGCAAATAGGTATTGCCCTTCTCTACTCGTAAGAAACGTCTTGCCAAAAATCGTTAGTGGTCCAGCAATTAAACATCGAAGCGAAATTACGTATGTTGGTCTTTCTTTCACATGTGATTTCGTCTACAGCGTGTGGTGCCCACAATGGCCTAAAGAAGCCCAAGGTTGGCTCAAACGACATAGGAATAATGGATGGCCGACCATCAATACAATCGCCGACGTTACACAAAATGGTTGTCATGTAGTCTGCGTTAAGCATCGTTCTTGCAGAGACGATAAACTACAGTGGAGATTTTCATTTTCAATGGCGGAGGTAATTTTACTTCAGAGTTGGACTCAAATTCAACAGATTGTTTACCATTTGTTGAGATTCTTCTGCAAGAGTGAATTAATACAAAAGGATTGTGCAAAGGAGGATGAGGTTCTCTGTACCTATCATTTAAAGACGCTGATGTTATGGACTTGTGAAGAGATGTCACCTGAATGGTGGAATTCATCTTCTGCTATTACGATCTGCTGTGAGTTATTGAAGAAGCTTTCAGACTGGCTGAAAAAGAGGCACTGCCCGAACTATTTTATTCCTGAAGCAAATTTATTTCATGAATCATCGAGCTCCACAATCCATGACAAGACTGAAAAACGACTAAATGAATTCCGAAATTCTGGCATTCTCTGTCATTGGTTCTTTGAAAATTACATACTGCCATTCCTTCGGAGATATTTCGAGCTTAAAAGCACAATGGAGGTAATGCCACATTTAGTGGATTTCATGATGGCTCTCTTTAAGTTTTGGAAAGTGACTGAATCAAAATCATTGGATACAAGTCTTTATCTCACATTCGCATATTCACACGAGCACAGTCGTCGTATAATAAAACCCGGATTTAGTTCAGGACTGCGAGAGAGGTTCCTATCGAGATATAGACAAAAATGTTATGCACCGATATTACGATGGACAGAGCTTAAAACAATACAGAACGTTTTATGTTTCACGCACTATGACATCCTTCTGTTTATTTTGCATACAGTATATGGTTTACGCTACGGAGAGATTTTATGGGATAGCAGTCTCTTTGTTGAACTTGTCATTGGAGTTTCGATACAACCAAAAATTGTAAGGTCTCAATATCATAACTTTCCGAAAGCGTATACAGCACAAAGTTGTCGGTTTCAATTTCTGGGTGCTCAGGATCTCTTGAAAAATTTAACTGGATCAAATAGTCCTCCGGAATTTCAACTTCTGTCTCTCATGTCAAAAGAGTTTCTTAGAAGAGCTTTAGCACACGAAGGGTCAAATGCAACGGTATTGCTCCTGCAGCTCTGGCTTATCTGGCTGCTATCCACTTTGCTACATCAGAACACAAACTAGCAATACGCTTCTGCCTGTCAGTTCTCGTGGATCAGTCTTCCCAAGAGGATAAGGAGACACTGAATGCAGGTTGCTTGATGTTTATTGACGATGTCACAAGATCGTTGGATTGTGTGTGCTTCAGAAGAAGATTACTGACAACAATCTTCATTACATTGGCAGGCGGCTTTACCTTGATCTGCGTCTTTCACCCGATGTCTTTGCACATTACTTAATTGCATTATCTGCCGAAAGAATATCCAAACATTTATATCTTCATCGTGATTTGCCGGACTCGGCATTTCCCATGGACGAATATTTGAAGGTTTTAATGAGGCAGAGATGCGTTGTTTCGATGAAGTCAGGTTCTCAGTTGAGTGCTACCAGACAAATCGTTTATCACAGGACAGATGCACTGACAGAAACCGAAAGTGTGAATCCTTTGATAGTCAAAGAAACAATCATTGATATTCTAATGGAATATGCCCTAGAAAATATGATTTCGTTCTACAGTGTGATTCGCAACGACTTAGGCATCAAGTGCAACACAGCTGACTGCTATCGTGCTTTGTACCTTTACAAGTGTCGCCAATACGATGAAATGCAGTATTTTTGTGAGCGCATTTTGCAAGAACCTGATCGGCAGAGCAATCTGAAGGAATTTTCATTTGCGAATGTTTTGTTATTGCCACCGCTTGACTCTTTTTTCGATAGAGACCTGCAGTCGTTGCTTGGATTTCACACACTCTTTTATTATTTATCACCTTCGAATGACGCTATGGGGAAAGTTGAGTTAACTGCCGAATATACATTTGAACACTGGTTTGCCTACGCTGTGTTCTGTAAAAGGTTTGATCTCTTTTTAATTCTTGAGTATCATTGCGCCATTAAAAGCCAATATTTTCTTGGAGGATATTTTCTTGCAAAATATTTGAAAGTCAGAAGTTTTATTGAGTGCAATCTTCCATATTCAGAGGCATTGACTGAATTTACTGCTCATGAAGCAAATCTTCCATTTGAACACATCATTCGCAAATTTCTTCTACGAAAGCTTCATATTAATAAATAGTTCGAGTTTTATCGTATCAATGACCAGGTTGAATTTTCAAATGAAATTTGCTTTTCGTGATATGTGATTCTGAAGAATGAAACTTACTTCTAAAGTATTGCTGCGCAAACAGGCTATCGATTGAGACCCAATACATAGTCATATTATATCAGCTCATATTATAAACAGTGCGTCTGATTTGAAAATAGTAGGCGGGTTGAAAATCGATCGCGCTGGATCGAGTAGGCGAACGATACGCAGTCGACATCGGGAGCTCTTGTGTACAGCGTATTTTCTGTTTCGTATTCGTAATTTTTCGTATCGCTGCATATAGTACTCATCTAGTAGGCCTATCTCACTTCAATTCCGTTATCTGAGTAGGTCTCTCGAAGAGGCGCTATATAAATTCTCAGAATGAAAGAATGAACGAACATTCATTAGAAACCTACCACTGACGTAAGATGACGTGTGACGACTGATTTCACAACATTGGTTGAGCCTTCGGCATACATTGAACACTAATTTTTGGCTTTACCTTTCAGCCAGCTGTCCATTCGAATTTTTTTTATCGGCGTGCTTTCTGCAGAACTTGCAGTAAATTTTGTTCACAGTCCGACGGTTTTCTATTTCGACTACATCGACATCGAACGAGTCGCTTAATTTCCATGACAGATAGGCCTACGTGCTCGAACTGTACATTATTATTCGACTTGCTCATCTTCGCCGCCATTGTTTTTTAAAAATAATTTCCGAAATTGGTGATGTTACGGATGATGTCACGAGGCGCGAGGTGTCGGCAGTGTGGCGTTATGGCCAATCATATTGCACGAAATTGGAGTGATCAGTCAGCAGTGATTAGGATTGGTCACAGCAGGCATTCACCGCTGCCGCAAGTAAGTTAATTAAAGTAATCTCAATTAGGTAAATAAAATAATGGTCTGGCCTCAGGTTCGTCTATCGTATTGAAGTGTCACTCAAACTCAGCGAGCGACGACTGTCACCGACCGTGAGAAGCCTTCGCTAGGCGAGCGGTAAATCGCTCGTCGGTACCTTTGCTAGCCGAGCGACCAAGGAGAGCGATCGCTCGCTCGCCTTAAATCAGACGCTCTGATTATAAACCAATCTCATTGCACAGGTATTGTACGGTACCTAGCCTTATGAAAAATGCTAGGGTTATTCCTTTATTCAAATCTGCTAACAGTCTTAATATAGCTAATTATCGACCAATATCTATTCTTTCTTCATTTTCAAAAATCCTAGAAAAAGTCATGCAAAAATGATTGTAGGATTTTTTATGTTGAGGGCCTGCTTTATGATAGAGAGTTTGGTTTTAGGAAAAATCACTCCACTTGTATTGCAATTCTTGATGTTGTTGAGCACATTAACAAATCAATTGATGAGGGCAGATATACTATAGGTATTTTTTGGACTTATCTAAGGTTTCACAGTATCCTACTTGTGGTATCATTCAGGGCTCAGTTTTGGGTCTATTTTCTTTGTATATCAATGATATTTCCGAGTGTTCCCGCATACTTAACGGAATCTTGTTTGCTGAAAAGAAAAAGAAATAGACCCAAAACTGAGCCCTGAATGATACCACAAGTCAAGAAAGTCATACAAGAGAAAGTACCGTCGATAGCAACCTGCTGACATCGATTGCTTAGGTAATTAGAAGTCCAAGTAAATGCAATGCCTCTAATATCACATCTATGTAATTTTCCAAGTAGGATACTGTGAAGCCTTAGATAAGTCCAAAAATACCTGGTCAGCTTTCATTACAGGAAATAATTACCAAGTCCTGACAACCTTAATCAACAATGAATTGATCATTCTGTCAAAATGGTTTATAGAGCAAACAGATATCTTTTAAATCTGAAGAAAACCAACTACATATTGTTTCTGGTATAAGAAACAGGGTTCTCTCAACAACTCTTAAGATAGTAATGGACGACATGAATATATAGTTAGCGCCTCCTCGATTAAATGTTTTGGGCATTATAATTGATAAAAATTTTAGGAAAGATATATTTAAAGATATATTTAAATATATTTAAAATAGCTACAATTCTAGGCCTATTCTCTAAATTAAGGAAATTTTTAAACAAATCTTCGATGAAACTTGTATATTCAAACTTGTTATTGCCTTCTTTGCAATACTGCACTATGATCTTGGCAGGAGGTTACTCCTACAAACAAACGTTTAGATATTCTTCAAAAGCGTGAAATACGTGTTGTGAACGGTTTTGGTAGAATGTGTCATTCATATGTACTGTTTAAACAGGACAGGTTGCTTAAACTAATAGCCATTTAACAAATGCAACTATCCGTTTTCATGTTTATCACCTTCGTGGTTTGCTCCCAGGCTGTCTTGATAGTTATTTTATTACTAGTGACCGGGTGCATCAACATGTAACGCGTAGCAGAAACAATTATCACCTGTACACTTGCAAGGCAAACACTCGTCTATATACTGCAATCGTTGAAGGACCTAAATTATGGAATTCTATGCCTGAGTACATTAGATCTTGTTATTCTGTGACATCATTTAAGGCAAGGTACAAATTATTTCTAATAACCCATACTGAATTTTCTATTATAATTTTTTTGCATATATTTTATTTGTTTGTTGTTGTATCCTTTTGTTCTCTTAATATTAACATCATTATTGTGATTTTTATTATTAGTGTTACTTTCGATGGTATCTACTATTATCATTAATATCATGGTCATTGTGACTGATTGTACTAACTAATGATGTACTAACTAATTATGTGTATAAATTGTTTACATAGGGCGGTGTATTACCAATCATTATTTTCTTATATCAAATAGGTGGACTCGATAAGCTCATCTCAGCTTTCCATATTGAGCTGATTAATGGGCCGGGGTCGTCCAATGACCTTAGGTTATAATTATCACTCATGATCAAATCTCAGAATCACAGGAGATTTAGGTATTAGTAGCTCTCCTTACATCTACTTCATTATCCTTGACTTCCTGGTGTTCGTTGGGTGACCCGGTGTCCTGGAAAGATAATAACTTGACGTGGTAAACTGGTTTAGTTCCTCAGTTTTGTCAACTGTTTTGTTATCAAAACAGACTTGTTTATTAAAATGAAATGAAATGATGACAGTTATCAAATGTGAAAAAATGCAAATCGTCAATTTGTCAAATAAAGTTTGTCATATATCTTGTAGTCTTGAAAGTTTTCGCCTTTCTAGTGTGGAGACTTGGAAAAAAGTCTACTCTGCCATCTCAGTGTGGCATGATTCGAAACTTGCATGGTAGGGCCTGCAGATCCAAACAGTAAACCAGTTTCATCGCAATTAAGAAGAGGTCATTCCCGCCTTCTTGCGCTGCAACAAAAAGAGGGAGGCATTTGAAGAAGCGTTACAGCACCACAGTATGGCTGTCCGGCTTCTAAGACGTCTTTAGAGTCGGCAACACTCAAGCTGGGAGTTTCCTATTCCGAAAACAGAACTAAGTTGCTCTTTCCTCCACAGTTATATCCTGTTTCTCATCACAACCATCTTCTTCAACCTCTGTCCACATAATTATCGTACTACCATCTGGGACTCCGGCGCCTGCGATTCTCTTATGGACAGGCTGAGAAAACGAGGTCGCTGGCACTTCTTAATAACGTCTGCATCAAAAGGATGCCTAACAGTGCGTCTTGTGCTCCTCTGGGAGTGAGGTTGCCGGTTCGCTTACTGAGAGTGGCTTATTTAAGAGATATCAATCTTGAGCTAGCACAATCTGTAGGCTACACTGCAGGACCCTACATGGCATGGCGCCGATTGGGTAGCGGTGGTGATGGGTCTCACTCGATCAAATAATCGAAAACTGCACTGAATACGGTCGCTTTACATTTAACTTTACATTTACAATTTACAAGTCCAGTAATCGTTGCTAGGATTCGGACGACGACCCAGTTCGTCTGAATAAACTAATGTAACGTAACGTGATGTAATTTTAATTTGAGTTCCTAATTTGTATTGCGCCTCTTCAAGAGGACACGTCAGAAGCGCTCCAGTGTCATATAACTATTTAACCATACCTTATTTTACCATAGATTACGCAAGATTTTGTTATGCTCTTTGGAAATTTCTATAGCATCATTACAATAACAGACTAGCCATCGCATGTATGTGTATGTATGTATGTGCGTGTGTATCGTATCGTGTCGTATCTATAAATTTATAAAGCGCCTCTCGCAGAATAACTATTCAGCACAGAAGTCCAGAGTAAAATAGAAATGCCTTTAGGGAGCGCGTGACCGATGAAGAAAAGCCCGTCATTAGTTTTTTTATGTATGTATGTTGGTACGTATGTACGCACGCATGTATGTATGTATGTATGCATGTATGTATTTATGTATGTATATATGTATGTATGTATAATTATATATGTATGTAGATGGGCACGTATGTATGTATGAATGTATATAGAGGCCTATATATTTATGTATGTATGTATGAAGGGGCCTATAAATATGTATGTATGTATGTATGTATGTATGTATGTATGTATGTATGTATGTACGACTTGTACGTATGTACGTATGTATATAATGTATGTACGCCATGCGTCTGGCTACTTTTAATTCGTATTTTAAGAACACCACAATTGCGTTTTATGGTGGCGCACAACATCTCCGTAGAGGTGCGTCTTAAGATAACTTGAAAGTGTTTCTTTTTATATTGAGCTGTCTGCTACAAAATAGTTCGTATTATTTAATGGCACTCTATTCCCGGAGGATGGTCCAACGCACGAGAAACCACGATTTGTCGTGTTAATCGTATACGTTATCGCGGGACCAACAGGTCTCCACGGGCCGCTGAGCGAAACAAACGACCGTCGACTATAGGTTGGATGGAAACAGAGCTCTCTGATCTGGCAAGAGAGATAATTCTGTTTATCGCTGGAAGGTATTCGTCGCCCATACTCATTTTAAACGATTCCTTCGTTCCTGACCTTCAAGCCGACACAAGACGCCTCATAAATATTCCATTCTGTCCAGGACCGAAATGAACCGGCCACTTACCAAATCAGAGTTATATAGCGCAGTACTGCATCGTGTGTCGATCAAGTGAATTGACTTTGTTGGAGTCTAATAGATTGCGTTCCGACCGGCTGTCCGGCTTCTCCGAGCGAACGAACCTTAGAGAGGCGTCCCACGGCGCTGGACGATAGATGTCGCGTGTCGAGAACATAAACAGACCAATTGCGCAAGCGAAACTAAACGACAGGAGGAAGTGAAGGATAAACCGACGCACGAAGCGGACGAAACGAGGATATATAAACGGAAGTTAAAGATAACAAAACATGTAATAAAAAAGGAGGACGCAGAAACGGAAGTAGGAGATCGACGAAAACAAGCTGTAAACGACGCCGTAGCCTATAAAGGGAATTCAAGAGAAACAGAAACATGGTAAGGTTCATTGTATCTAACCGGAACGCAATGGGCCGTTTGGTTAGAGCAGGCGGCTGTTAGAGTAGAGAGTGTGGGTTCGATCCTTTTCCTTTGAGATGGTGACTGAGTAGAAACCTTGAGCAAGTCTTTCACTCATAGTTGGTCAGCGCCATCGATTGATGCTTGGTCATTGGATAGTGGCGCTTAATAAATACATAATAATAATAATAATAATAATAATAATAATAATAATAATAATAATAATAATAATAATAATAATAATAATAATAACAATGATAAAATGCAAGGTAGTACAATACGGTAGACTAGACAACGCCAAGCAAAACAACACAGGCAACGCACTACACTGTTGCGCAATCTACAAAGTCACAGGATGGTTATTTTAATAACTTCAACATATTGTGATCATAGTCAGTATAACCCACAAGAACATGTTTCACTTCATCGCTGGACGATCATCGGAAAGGACTCAGTTCACTCTCAAGTCAAATCAAATATTCGTTTATTTCTCATACCTGACGCGATCCTGTTTCTATCACCTGAGGTGTTTGAGGGCCGTCAGGAGATCAGTTTCCCTTCTGTGTTTACTACTGTGGTCCAATGGTCCATGTCTTTTTCGTTTCGTCCTTACAGTCTGTTCTGAAGGCTGCTGCCAGGGTTATTTCTCGTTTCCATCGCTTCTTCCGCATAACTACCCTTATGACTGACGTTCTTCACTGGCTTCCTGTTGCTTTCCGCATCCAATGTAAGTTCTCCTCCTTGTCTCTAGGACTCAACAGCGAAAGCTCCTAAGTACCTCTATGATCTAATGCGTAAACCTCTCTCTGCTTTCTCTTCCTACCCTCTTCAGTCCGCGGACCGCCTTGAACTCCTTGTCCCTCGGGCTTAGTAGGACTTCGATGACGCAGCATCGTGCTTTTGCCATGCTTCGCCTTCCTTATGTAATGACTTGCCCCCTTATTCCGTTGCAAGATATTGTTTGGGATCTCGCCCTCTTCTCTCTGCTGCCTGAAGACCTTCCTGTTCCCTCGGGCTGTCACACTGAGAGCGCCTCTGAATAGTCTATACTGTGAGCGTCGCTTTATGAATAACCATATTATCCACTCTACGCATTAGTACTAAGAGCCTGTCTACTCTTTTACTTTCACCCTGGCTCGCGTAGCCCCACAATGAGGAGGAGCCATACATCAATGAGGATAATGCGATTGCTCTGGCAATCTCATGCAGTGTTGTCCATGGAAAGCCGTGTGATCGAAGGACTCCCAACGCATACGATCAAGGTAATGTTGGATGACTTTTTATTTTAAGAAATAATCTGAAGCGTTTGTGGATAGGTATACACATATCTGTCTCCATTTCAGTGGGACATGTCAAAGATTTTGTCTGTGTTTGAAATCAACCTCAGGAAGAGGGATGTAAAGGATTCTATTACATCCTGCTTAAGTCAACACTTCGGTATTGATTCGAATTGTCCTACTTGAAAACCTTCATGGTTAAAATTATAAACAAACGATTTAAAATTATCCTCTTAGCCAGAAGCCTTCTCTAGGGCGAAGTCACAAGTAGGCTATTCACCTCATAACAGTGGCGATATAAACCAGTTCCGTAAACTTAACAGCAACAGAAATGGTAGCCAATTTTGCAGGTATAGGCCTACGTTTGTGACCTTCGTTGAGCATTTCATCACGAAAATCTTCCAGTTTTTAATTCGCCTAGTCATAATGTCACTAGAGACAGCAGTTAGCCTAATGATAACTGGTTGTTCTGCTGCTCTTAACAATATTTGCCATATTTTAATGGTGAACCAGTAACTACAATATTACACCAGTTTAATCGTTTTTACCACGATGGGGAATTTCTTATGTAGGCTATTAACAATGCGTTTAAAATATATCCGGCTTGCTTGCGTCCGCGGCACGCAGACCTGTTGGGGGGGGGGGGGCGGCAGATCATGCTTTCGTCGAAGCCAATGGATATTGTATACCCTATATGACGTCGGGTAATTTCATCTCAAAATAGCTTATCTAGAAATATACCAAAGAAGAGGCCAACCGCCCTCTAATAACGACGCTAAGAAAACTAGAGTCGCCAACACTGCGTATACCTATGACTCCCTTTCAGAAAAGCTCAATGGATTGCTCTTCTTCTTCATCTCCTTATCTAAGGTTCATGAAATCGGAAGACAGACTGAAGGAAATAAGTAATCCTAAAAGATTTTATGCTCCATGACCTAAACGACATCAATGAATTTCCAGAGCGAACGGAACAGAGAAAGATACCGGAAACCCACCACCGCTCAGGTTCTTGTCACATTAAGGACATTTAATGGGATAATCTAATTCAATTACTTTTATAGCGCTGTTATCATGGTGCACAAAGCATCAAACGATGGTTGCTTCCAGAAACTATTGTCAAAGTTATAGTACATTGGATAACCCAGATCGTAAATTGTAATAATTATGTTAGTGTAAGTGCAAGCAAGTAAGAAAGATATGTTTGCGGGCTAATGTGTATTTTTGTAGACTATGTAGACATATCTTTTAAGGAGTGTTTTCATTTAATGGGAAGCAAGTGCAATATATAGTTCCGCGTCTTTTACATTTTACAGTACATTGTGTAGTACAAATTTTAGTTGTTTTTTTCTGAAAAAAGATTTGACCGGTAGAGATTGCAACATAGAACGTGATACATTGAGTTTAATTACTGTAACCTTTTGAACCTTTATTTGGTTATTATTACTCTAGGGATCTGACACTGATCTTGCGTCCGGTAACTTGTTATTCAATCCTAGCTCCATTCACATGCATCTAGGTAAATTGAGTTTAAATAGTCAACCAGTAGTCCTTTGGTAAACATTTTGAATATGTAATTATATCAAATGAAGTTCAGTCAATGCAAGAAATATAATAATGTCAAGCAATGTTTCTAAGGTAATGCTAGATTGTTAGACCTATTCTCCTACCTATGACCTGCACTGTTGATTACAAATTTATCAGATACTTAACCTTCCCGTGATGCGTGGATTCTTCTGTAAATGTAGAACGTAGAGCTCAAATCGTCCTTTCCCTAGCAGGCCATCACCGACAGTTGTTGATGGCCATTTTCATGGAATGAATGATGGACATTGTCGCCGATAAGTCTGTTTCATTCGATGATTTCTTGATATAGGCCTACCGATCTTCGATCGATAAACGCTCGAACACAGTTTGTTCGTTCAACAGTTCGGAATATGATTCCCAAAGTGCGAATCGCCACGTCCCAAATTACGAACTTTAATCGACTCAATCAAATTGCAAACCGTTGTGATCTCTTTGGCAAGATCACTTCAAAACACCGGGTAAAGTCGTCTTTATCTCGACAAATCCGCTACTAACTTTCGTCGAAAGCGTTCGAACAACTCGATCGCCAACTGGTCTACGAATGTCACTGACCTTCACGACAGTTTCTTAGAACAAACACCGTCTGACCAGGAGTTAGGAGTTCACCGACAGAACTTCGACGATACAACCGATGTGCTCGAAATCGCTGACTTTTTTCTTCGCTTCACCTGTTCTCATTTGCATATCCAGCGGACGATAGATGCGAAGATCGTTACATTTTGATTTCGGCCTATCATCGTTCGACCCCGAAAGGTAAATAGTCTCGAATCTCAATAATAGCCCCGAATTTTACTTAAATTTTATGTCCTACTGCTGGTCATTGTGCTGGCCAATTAATTAAATTAACAACCCTATCTAATGAGTTGCTAGCCATAGGGTGCATGACCCTAATGTGGGCATGTTCCTAAATTGGGCACCCCTTGCATCTGAAAATATAGACGTCATACAGCGGTGCCTTCTAGGAAATATTATTAACTCTATGCATTGCTGTTATAAAACAACAAAATATGTCGGCGGAAAATTTTGTATCGAATGTAAGAAGTAAATGTTTCTTTCACCATGCGAGTGTTTAAATGTTCGATATATGGTTCCGTAGCTGTGGGCAAGTTGTTTTTTAATGTAGTTTCAATCGGTTTTTGACAAAAGTTTCATGAAGTATCGCTGTTTCGCCCCAGGTAAGCGATAATGCGAGAGAAAGTGGGCCAATTTTGTTATTAATTTTCATCGGTAGGTATTGCGTAGAGCCTAATTTGGGCACCATTCGGTATTCTTAATTTGGGCAGTGCCCATTTTATGTAGCCTTGTATGCCCAAATTGAGGCCACGTTTACTATTATGTTACACGTTAAATACTTCCATGTAATTTTGCCATAAGTAGGCTTGGCCATATATTCTACAATTGTATATTTTTTAAACTTCTTACATTTCAGGCCTAGGAGGAAATGGCTCTGCTTATTCTTAGTAAGAAATATGGTGCTGTCGATAAGGAAGACAGAAGGAGTGTCCATTCAGCATGCATTCGGTTATAACTGAAGTAAGATAAAGATTTTGAAGAATTGCTAAGAAAAGAATTATTAACAACAACCGGAGAAAATCGTCACAAGCTTAAACATTCATTCACTGAGCTTATTCCACTCCCAAAATGTAAGCTGCTGCTCATGCTAAAATTATAACAGCGTCGCCATAGGCCTATAATAAGAGAAAACTGGAAGAAACTGAAGTACAGAACAAAAACGGAAAGTGGATGCATAGCTATCTAGAGAAAGAAAAAAACTGATCGACAGCACGCAGTTGAAGCTAAATCGTCAGAAAAGCCGAAAAAATGAATAAAACGAGAGGTCAGAAGTCAAAACCACTTACTTGAAAAGAGCTGTTGCTCATGCTAAAATCGTAACAGCTTCGCCATATAAGAGAAAACTGGAAGTGACAACCGAAAGTCAAGATGGTGTGAAAAGGAAGACACAACCCCTTGTCTATACTGTGAAGTTCCATACAATGAGTCACATGTGGATTGGTCGCAGTGCCAGAAATGCGAAAAGCGGCTGTGTGGAACATGCGTACATAAGCTAAAGCTTATTAAGAAAGGAAAACGATCATCTTTCCGGTGTGGCATATGCTGATATGGAAGTAGTGAACTAATAGATGCAGTTTATATAGTTTCCTAGTGGAAATAGCCTGTTTTGGTAATTGTTTGTTCAATAAGTATTGCACAACTTCTTTTCTCAGTATTAACTTGTTCAACTGCAGTTTTGGATAGAACACTCTTAAACACAAGCAATGTTTAATTTTGTGTTCTTTATTTTTTTCTCTCGAAAATTGTATGTGTTAACTAAAAGGTAGAATAAACTAGTGCGCATAAAAAGCAGTACTACCATAGCTTGACCGTAGTATACCTAATTTGGGCACCCGGTGCTCAAATTAGGGCACCGTGTCCTAATTTGGGCACTTTGGGGTCTTGTCATTTTCTCACCACAACTTAAATTGTTTCACACTTTAATGTATGTATTCAACCTATTTTCATTCCCTAATGTTTCAGCTAACCAAATAACAGCAAACAAGAAGTATGCGTGTCAATATGACTATGATACAAGGCTTTTATCCTTAAGGTGCCCAAATTGGGTAACTGTACCCTACCTATCCTACATTGTCAATAACCATTAGATAAGTGTATCTGTGTAGTCAGAAAGAATATAATCATTACAACTACCTCGGTTTGTTATAGTATAGTTAATAAAAGATTAGGCCTACTTATCAATAATGATGTCTTGAGTCATCAGATAAATAAATGGTTAGCTGAAACTACAGTGTACTAAACATGATCGGTCGAAATGTTAGTGATAAAGGTGATTGATAGCACCAGATATGTGTGATAACTAGAATTTAGTTCTTCCTTCTGCTGCTGCTGTAGATGATGGTGATGATGATGATGATGATGATGATGATGATGATGATGATGATGATGATGATGATGATGATGATGATGATGACAATGATAATGATGACTATGAAGAGTTTTTAGTATGAAACTGATGATAATGATGATGATGATTTTTGAGATGTAGAATTGCAGGTGTGCTTCATTTAGGATGACGGAACATGCAGGTAAATCGAATGAAGAAATTGCTTCTGGGTTCATCGCTAGCACGTGCCAATTACTTCCAAAGTCACTTCCTCTTGTTTCTGATCATATGCATAACTTAATGGGGTCCTGGTGCACTGCACCAAATGGGTATTCAATTTTGTGTGGCAGCTATGCTGAGTTCAATATCCGACCGCCAAATTCATGCATTGATGACATAGATATCTTGAATACCAAAACTGATGAGTTAGTCTTCAATGGCGACTTTCCAGTGTTTCCAAGGGAAGTGAGTGGCCTAGCAGATACAATCAAGTGCTACAAGATTGAATCATACCATGGGTTTCCAGGTTTTGTTCGATTACGACATTTGGGGCAAGTGAACTATAATTGGAAATATAAGAAGTACGAATTTAGGCAGACAGCTCTTTCAAACGCCTACTTGATGCTTGATATGGATTGTGTTGCAAATAGTTATTCCTCTTCTCTACTAAGGAACGTCGCGCCAAAAATCGTTTGTGGTCCAGCAATTAGACATCAAATTGAAATTACGTATGATGGTCATTCTCTCATAAGTGATATTGTCCGCAGTATGTGGTGCCCACAATGGCCGAAAGGAGCCAAAGGTTGGCTCAAACGACCTAGGAATAATGGATGGCCGACCATCAATACAATCGCCGACGTTACACAAAATGGTTGTCATGTAGTCTGCGTTAAGCATCGTTCTTGCAGAGACGATAAACTACAGTGGAGATTTTCATTTTCAATGGCGGAGGTAATTTTACTTCAGAGTTGGACTCAAATTCAACAGATTGTCTACCATTTGTTGAGAATCTTCTGCAAGAGAGAATTAATACAAAAGGATTGTGCAAAGGAGGATGAGGTTCTCTGTTCCTATCATTTAAAGACACTGATGTTATGGACTTGTGAAGTGATGTCGCCGGAATGGTGGAATTCCTCTTCTGCTATTACGATCTGCTGTGAGTTATTGAAGAAGCTTTCAGACTGGCTACAGAAAAGGCACTGCCCGAACTATTTTATTCCTGAAGCAAATTTATTTCATGAATCATCGAGCTCCACAATCCATGACAAGACTGAAAAACGACTAAATGAATTCCGAAATTCTGGCATTCTCTGTCATTGGTTCGAGGAAAATTACATAATGCCATTCATCCGGAGACATTTCGAGCTTAGAAGCACAATGGAGGTAATTTCACATTTAGTGGATTTCATGCTGGCTATCTTTAAGTGTTGGAAAGCGACTGAATTAAAATCATTGGATTTTTGTCTTTATCTCACATTCGTATATTC
Organism: Allolobophora icterica; assembly: GCA_963556255.1. NCBI lineage: Eukaryota > Metazoa > Annelida > Clitellata > Crassiclitellata > Lumbricidae > Allolobophora > Allolobophora icterica. The sequence continues at coordinate 30,605,775 of OY744617.1, forward strand.
ACACGACCACAGTCGTCGTATAATAAAACTCGGATTAAGTTCCGGACTGCGCGAGAGGTTCGTATCGAGATATAGAGAAAAATGTCATGAACGGATAACACGACTGTTAGAGCTTCCAACAATACAGAACGTCTTATGTTTCATGCACTATGACATCCTACTGTTTATTTTGCATACAGCATATAGTTTAAGCTGCGAAGAAATTTCGTGGGATAGCAGTCTCTTTGTTGAGTTTGTCAATGCAATTTCTCTACAACCAAAAATTGTAAGGTCTCAGTATCATAACTTTCCGAAAGCGTATACAGCACAAAGTTGTCGGTTTCAATTTCTGCGAGCTCAAGATCTCTTGAAAAATTTAACTGGATCAAATAGTCGTCCGGAATTTCAACTACTGTCTCTCATGTCAAAAGAGTTTCTTAGAAGAGCTTTAAAACATGAAGGTTCTAAATGCAACGGCATTGCTCCTGCAGCTGTGGCCTATCTGGCTGCCCTCCACTTTGCCACATCAGAAGAGCAACTAGCAATACGCTTCTGCTTGTCAGTTCTCGTGGATCAGCCTTCAAAAGAGGATAAGGAGACACTGAATGCAGGTTGTTTGTTGTTTATTGACGATGTCGCAAGAATCGTTGGATTGTGTGTGCTTCACAAGAAGATTACTGACAATAATCTTCATTACATTGGCAGGCGGCTTTATCTTGATCTGCGTCTTTCACCCGAGGTCTTTGCTCATTATTTAACTTCATTATCTGGCGAAAGAATACCCAAAAATTTATATTTTTATCGTGAATTGCCGGACTCGGCATTTCCTATGGACGAATATTTGAAGGCTTTAATAATATCGAAGTGCATTGTTTCGATGAAGTCAGGTTCTCATTCGAATGCTACTAGACAGATCGTTTATCACAGAACAGATGCATTGACAGAAACCGAGACTTCAAGTGTGAATCCTTTGATAGGCATAGAAACAGTAATTGATATTCTAATGGAATATGCTCTAGAAAATATGATTTCATTCTACAATGTGATTCGCAAAGACTTTGGCATCCAGTGCAACACAGCTGAATGCTATCGTGCTTTGTACCTTTTCAAGTGTCGTCAATATGATGAAGTGCAATGTATGTGTGAGCGAATTCTGCAAGAACCTGATCTGCACAGCGATTTGAAGAAATTTTCATTTGCGAATGTTTTGTTGTTGCAACCGCTTGACTCATTTTTCGATAGAGACGTACAGTCGTTACTTGGACTCCAGACAATGTTTAATTATTTATCACCTTCGAATGACGCTATCATGGGCAACGTTAACTCACTTGCCGAGTCGACGTTTGAACAGTGTGCGTACTATGATAGGCATGAACTCGATTTTCTTCGCTATCGTTACTCCAATAAAAGCCGCTATTTTCTTGGAAGATATTTTCTTGCAAAATATTTGAAAGTCATGTTATATTGATTGCAATCTTCCGTATTCAGAAGCACTGACTGAATTTACTGCTCAGGATACAAATCTTCCATTTGAACACATCATTCACAGATTTCTTCTACGAAAGCTTCGTATAAAAAAATAGTTCAAGATTTTCATCATATCAGTGACCACATTGAGTTTTCATATGAAGTTTTCTTTCCGCGATATGTGATTCTGAAGAATGAAACTTGCTTCTAAAGCATTGCTGCGTGATCCAGCTATCGCTTGAGACCCAATACATAGCCTTGAATGTTTTTGCCGTTCTAGTGTGGAGACTTGGAAAAAACGTCTACTCCACCACGTCAGTGTGGCGCGATTCGAAAGTCGCATGATATCCAAACAGTAAGAAAGTTTCATCGAATTAAGAAGAGGTCGTTCCCGCATACGTGCGCTGCAACAATGGGAGGAAGGCATTTGAAGAAGCGTTACAGCATCACAGTATGGCTGTCCTTTATAAGACGTCTTTGGTGTCGGCAACACTCGAGCAGAGAATTTTTGCCTGTTCTAAAAACCAGAACTAAGTTGCTTTTTACTCCACAGAAGGTTCCTGTTCATCCTCACTGCCGTCTTCTTCAACCTCTGCTCCACAGATCGAATGCTACGTGGGACTCCGGAGCCCGTGATTCTCACAGAGACACTCTGAGTGCGACTTTATTTTCTCAGCCTTTCAGGAAGCTTCTTCTATATGTGCGGCAATGATTTTTCCAGCCATTCAAGAAGCACCCGAATGAGAATGAACTGTTGTACGATTTCATGCGTTCTTCGAAAGCTAATAGTTATATCACATTTCGTGACATTACATTACGGTAAAACTCGCTCCATAAGAAACCCTGAAGAATAAGTTTGACATCTTCCAGAAACGGTACTGGAGGAGAAGCATGAGCATTGTCTACAATGCCCAGGTATCTAACGCTGAAGTATGTAGACGCACAGGGTCAATCTCTATCGCAGAGATGATCAAGAAAAAGACAGTCGGTCACACACAACATTTTGCTGTCAGATTCGATCCTGCTCGAGCTCTGCGAACGATCAGTGCCGGAGCGAGGGATGCCATGGAACAGGGCGCAAATTTTGCGACGGAATGATTTAATTATTAGACTAATTACTTTATCTTGAAATATAATATCCATTTACAATGAAATAAATGTGATAAAATTAAGTGACAACAAATAAAAGTATATGTATATAACAATAATAATAATAATAATAATAATAATAATAATAATAATAATAAAAACTTTCATGCGGCCAGAACTTGTCGAGTGATGCGCCGTTCCAGAGAAACATCATATTATCTCCGGATATAGTTTTGAACAACCCGAGGGATTATATCTACCTCGGGTAAAAAAAATAATAAAAATAATAATAATAATAATAATAATAATAATAATAATAATAATAATAATAATAATTGATAATAATAATAATAATGATAATCTTTATTAATTGAAACTGAGAAGTACGCAGTAAGATTACACTGACATTTGATTCTGGGTCACGCTGCATCAAAGTAGCCTCGTCAGTGCTGATGGATGCTAGTAATTCAAGCCGATCCAATGTCTTTAACTTACACGACTTTCCATTGGAAAGTAGTCAGCAACCATAAACCGTTGGAGAAGTATACCGAAGTCCGATTGGCGAGGAAAATTATAATTATAATAATAATAATAATAATAATAATAATAATAATAATAATAATAATAATAATAATAATAATAATAATAATGGACGTAACGTAACGGAACAAGTCGGTCGTGGAATTTTATCTCTCGTAGGGGCTTTAAATGTTTAAAGGTTACGCGAGTTCGTCAGAATACGTTTTTAGTATCATTGTTTTTCTATCGATACCAGGACATGGATAATCTTTATATTTTCTGAAGTTATGCTAGGGATTTTACAGGATTTTAAATTAAAATGTGTGAAATGCACAACTGGAAACCAGAATACAACTTCATTATCTACAACGGTAAAACAGTTAAAACATCTCACGACGTCACAATGCGCGTCGCCTAGCAACGCAATAAAAACGCTGATTCATTGACATTTTAAACATAATTTGTTGACATTCGGTTTCAATCCTCCCACTCCAGATGTCTCCATTATCTTCCTCTTCATATGTCCATCTATAATAACAATGCAATCCGGCTAAACCGAAAGGCAGAAGGCATCTTTTAATCGCAAGTCATGAGCCAACGGTCACCGAAAGACGTTGGCATATGCCCAGTTTGTTTTAACGAATTTAAACTACACCGTACTAAAGGCACACTACACTCCCATGGACCCCGTCGGAACCCATGTCCCGGATCAGACCAGGCGCCTATTAGTGGTATGCAAACAGGGACCCGCTCTTCACACACAGCGCATTCTGACGATAGTCCGTACGATAATGATAGCGACGAAAACCTAATAAGCAGTGAGCCGTTACGAGACATTTTAACCCATCCAAAGGTTAGAAGACCATTGATGAAACACATTCCACTTGCAACAAGAACAGCATGTAGGAACTTACTTACCAAGATCCTAAGGGCCGTTATACAAGAACCACATAACCCCTTAAAATGGCAAGATCTACTCCAATTTCCATCAATAATTCTATCAAAGCCCAAGAGGGGAGGCAAAAAGCGGAACCTGGGCAAGATAATTCTACAGCGCATCGAAGCCTGGCATAGTGGAATGGTCTTCTCTGATGTAGCTAAAGAAATCACGCCATCTGACACACGAACCAGGAGGAACGACAAGATCTACGATGGGAGCAAATATCTTGCCCAGGCAGTGTCTAGCAGACTCGAAGACGGCGACATAAAAGGGGCCCTTCGTTTGCTATGCTCTGATGATGTTCCTGTAGAAGATTCACCTAGAGTGATGGAAGAACTGCAGAAGAAACACCCGAAGGCTTACAATGACCGGAGGACACTGCCATGCCCTCAGGAAGACAAGTTTGACCCGATACAGGTTTCTGGAAAGATGGTTTGCAATGCTATAGCTTCCTTTCCAGCGGCATCTAGCGGAGGACCAGATGGCTTCACACCACAACATCTAAAGGACCTTCTGTCCAATGCAACAGACACTGATTTCGTGGAGACTACTACCGATCTAGTCAATCTACTATTGAGAGGCGGGCTACCGAAACACATTGCAGAGATTTTATACGGCGGTAGACTCATAACACTTGGGAAAAAGGATGGCGGAATTAGACCGATCACAGTAGGATACACGTGGCGGCGTCTGGCTGCCAAGTGTATCTGCCAGGTTGTCACTCCATACCTATCGCGAAGTCTGTCACCGCTCCAAATCGGCGTGGGAGTTTCAGGAGGGGCCGAGGCTGCTGTCCACGCAACCAGACGATACCTGCAGTCTATGCCCGACAACCATATTTTAGTGAAACTGGACTTCTCCAATGCCTTCAATGCTCTGAGAAGAGATTCAATGTTAGAGGCGATAGCAGCAAAAGCTCCAGAAATATACAGATACGTCTTTGACAACTATGCCTACGCTCCCCAGCTACAGACCAAACAGCATACTATTCTGTCAGAGGAAGGGACTCAACAAGGCGATCCCTTAGGACCACTGGAGTTCTGCCTGACGATACATCCACTTCTCGAGAGTCTGACAACCCCACTAAATATTGGCTATATGGACGATCTCACACTTGCTGGACCGATTGATAAAGTCGAGTCCGACATCAGCTTGATAGAGAAACTCACGCCAATGTATGGTCTACAGCTGAATCGAGCAAAATGCGAAGCATCTTTTATAAGTTATGATGAAACAAACAATAGTCAGGCCTTAGCCGAGTTTGAAACTGTGGCCGTTGAAGATTTGACATTGCTTGGAGCACCGCTACTTCCAGGCAGAGCTGTCGATACATCCATTCAGAAAAAGATTGAAGATCTGGAGAAAGTCATCACAAGACTTGAGATGTTACACCCACACGACTCATTCACCCTGTTAAGGTGCAGCTTAAGCATACCGAAGCTGCTATACATATTAAGAACCTCAGCCTGCTTCCTAAACAAAGGACTTCTATGCGACTTCGACGAAGTCTTGAGAACGGGACTCTGTAGCCTTCTTAACATTCACATGAGCGACGATCAATGGATCCAGGCGTCTTTGCCTGTGAGAAACGGTGGTCTTGGGATTCGTAGTGCCGATATGCTGGCAACTTCCGCCTTTTTGGCATCAGCCGCTGGCACGCGAAGCCTTCAAGACCAACTGTTGCACGATGTCGCCGTAACGGTCGCAGATCCATTGGTAGAGGAGGCTTCTAGATCGTGGTCTTTGAGATCGAACGCGCCTACTCCCATCGAACAGAAGGCTCATGTACAAAGAGAATGGGACAGCGCACTGATATCGCGTGCACTTGAAGGCCTTTCAGAAAGAGCCACTGATTCTACTGCTAAAGCCAGACTGTTAGCTGCGCAATCACCACACTCAGGAGACTGGCTTCAAGCACTACCCATAACAATCGCAGGATTACGGATGCCAGGAGAAGTTCTGAGAATAGCAGCCGGCATCCGGCTGGGCACTGCGTTATGTGAAAAACACACATGTAAATGTGGGGCGATAGTAGAATCCAATGGCCATCACGGATTCTCTTGCATCAAGGGAACTGGAAGGCAACAACGACATGCCATGATCAACGACGTGATTTGGCGGGCCTTCATCAGAGCCAAAATACCGGCCATCAAAGAGCCCAATGGCCTCTCCAGAGCTGACGGCAAAAGGCCTGATGGAGTCACCATAATTCCTTGGGCCAGAGGTCGATGCTTAGCGTGGGATGTCACGGTGCCAGACACATTCGCAGCATCGTATCAGCATGTAACATCGCAAAACGCAGGTGCCGCAGCGGAAAAAGCAGCCCACAATAAGGAAAACAAATATGCTGTCATCTCGCAATCGCACCATTTCATACCTGTTGCAGTCGAAACCTCAGGAAGCTGGCACGCCGAGTCACTGGAATTTATCCAAGAACTTGGTTCCAAGATTAAAGCAGCTACAGGAGATCAGCGTGAGACCAGCCATCTGCTGCAGCGTCTATCAATTGCCCTGCAAACTGGAAACTCTCTATCTGTTCTAGGCACGTCGGACTCGAACAACAAGGAGACCGTGCAGCCAGGACTGAATGTCGGTCTATAGCCTAGAATCCCTAGATAGGCTACATTTAACAATTCGTCTGCATATGAGTTTGTTGGTTATAATAATAATAATAATAATAATAATAATAATAATAATAATAATAATAATAATAATAATAATAATAATAATAATAATAATAATAATAATAATAATAATAATAACAATAATAATAATAATAATAATAACAACAACAACAACAACAAAAACAGCAGCAGCAGCAGCAACAACCGGAAGTACATGACAGGAGCAAGATGGTAGGTGATTTTGAGCAAATCCTTCACTCACTATTACTTGGTCATTCGGTAGCGGGGCGCTTAATAAATGCATAATGATAATAGTGAAGGAGACGACTGGAGCAAGATGGCTTGGGACGTTAAGGGAAGGCTAAACTCATGCGATGGTACATCTATCGTCGTAACACCGTAGCATCGATGAACGAGAAAACAGCTTTATTGGAACACGCAACATGCAAGTCACGTAAGCAATTTCTCTGGCTCGATGAGGCTCTCCCTAGAAACTAGGAGACATTAACATCCGCTGCGAAAAATAGCACAACATTTCATAGGCTTCGTATCTGTGCCACTGCTCTTGACGTCTTCTAAAATCATGCGTTGAAGTGTTGGTGGTTCACGGTAACCGAATGAATGGAGCGCTCGCCTTGTAACCCAGAGTATGAATTCAAGCCTCGGTCACTGTGTACGATCCTTGAGCAAGTCCTTCACTACAATTGATCAGGTCCATCTATTGATGCTTGGTCATTAGATAGTGGCTTTTAATAACTGTGCAATAACAGCAACAGCAACAACAAAAACAACAACAACAGCAATAATAATAATGGTAGTAGTAGCAGCAGCAGTAGTACTAGTAGTAGTAATAGTAGTAAAGTCCTGTGGCTTCTAATGCACATTTTATCATTTTCCCTCGCTTCATTTACCACTTGGGACTCGGTAGCTGAATTATTGAAGCGTTCGGCCTATAATTCGGAGAGTACGGGGTTCGAGCTTCCCCCTCACCGAGGCGGTCACTGTGTTAGGACCTTGAGCAAGTCCTCGAGTCCCTTGACCTACAATTGCTCAGTGCCATCGATGTTTTGTCGTATGGCCGTTTCTACACTTCTGAACATTATAAGGAGGGCAATATCAAATACAATTGCATTGAAGTAATCTACACTAAAATTGTGGATCCAAGGCTAATATATTGTTTTGCTGCTCTACTGTGGCTGTCCAGCCTCGTGGCTCACTTCGCTCTGCAGCGCAGGCTGAGATCCTTGTCCCCCGCGCGCGGACTGCTATACAGCAACACCGTGCCTTCTCTGTCTCTGGAGCAGCGATCTGGAATGGGCTCCAAGTAGCGCTGCGCCTGACCCCAATCGATTGCTCTTCTGTGTTCCACCCTTGCCTTAAAACTGTCTTGTTTAACCTGGGATGGACTGGGAGCGCTCCTGAGTAGAAAACTTTGAAGGGGCGCTATATAAAACCTCTGTAATAATAATAATAATAATAATAATAATAATAATAATAATAATAATAATAATAATAATAATAATAATAATAATACAAATTGTGTTGCATTTACATATTTGTAAAAGGGCCTCTAGTAGGCCTAGGGTGAACCGTTCAGAGGCGCTCCAAGTGCGCAAGGCCACAAGAGAAAAAATAATTTTTGAGAAAGGCAGTATAATTCTATAATCTATTTCTGTAATTTCGTCTACAGTAAATCTATTCTAAAAATCTATTCTGTCGATTTTTAATTTATAAATTCTAGAGATAGTGATAATAATTATAATTGAAATTGGACATTTACATAGAGAACAAAACAAGCAGAGGATCTTTCTACGTTAGCGTTAGATGTCGTTAAGAACAACAATAATTATGGCTTCAGTTAACAAAGCAATATTACAAAACAGTGGCACATCAGGTAAAAAGGAAATTCAAAAGGTAAACGGTAGCATTTTAAAAGGTAAAAATTAAAAGGATAATTCAAAAGATAAAAAGATAATTCAAAAGATAAAAAGGTGATTCAAAAGGTTAAAGGTAAGTATTTCCTAACTTGACCCTATTTAATTCGGAAGTGCAGCAGAGCACGACCTACTGATCTATGACGGCACAAGACAACCTGTGAAACGATTGAGAATATAAACTTATTTTGATTAAATTTGGCCTCGATATCTGGTTATCTGGTTAGATGAGTTGACAAAAATACGGGTCAGATAATCAGTTCTAGTTAGTTCTATGCACATTTAGTGCATATGACATCAGTAGAAGACTGTGTAGATCATACATCTAATGCAAATGATTATATATGACTTCTGTATGCATCTAATGCAAGTGAAATCAGTAGATGACTTTCTATACATCTAATGCAAATGACTACATGATTTCTGTATTCATCTAATGCAAGTGACATCAGTAGATGACTTCTGCGTACATCTAATGCCCATGCAGCATCAACAGATGACTAAGGTTCAGATGAATACCTATGTGCAGAAGAATTTGACCTTTCTGTGGCATTGTTGTTCCCGTTCAGCTGGACATCTCTTCCCCCCTTTCCTAGAGAACCACGTGGCGCCTACACACTTAGCTTCGACGGCCAACTCCACGAATTCGCGTGATTGATGCTAAGCGGATGGAAATGGTCTGAAGCTCAATTCAGCAGCAGCAGCAACCACGGCAACAGCGGCTGCTGAATCTTTGCTATGACTGCTTTGCATGCAACCTTAGTCTCCGCGACCGTCTGTCTATTAAGCTGTGTATCTGTCTGTGGCTGTCCGGCTGCCTGGCTGTGTATGTGTGTATGTGTGTATACGTGTCTTTGCCTGCCTCTCTGCCTGCGTGCCTGTATGAGTCTGCATGTCCGCTTGCCTTCCTGTCTGTCTGTTCGTATGTATGTCTGCCTACATTTCGCTGTGTATGTGCTTGCTTGCCTGTCTGCCAGTTTGTATAGATGAGTTTGTTTCTGGCAATCTGTCTGTCTGTCTGTCTGCCTGCTTGCATTCTATCAGAATGTATGCGTATGCCTGTCCGTTTGATTGTGTTTACGGGCATATCTGCCAGAGTGCCTGTCTGCTTATCTGTCTGCCTGCCTGTCTGTCTGTGCACCGGTCTGCTCGTCTGCCTATCTGCCTGTTTGTCTGCCTATCTGCCTGTTTGTCTGCCTGTCTTTCTGCTTATCTGTCTGTCTGACTGTTTGTCTGACTGCCTATCTACCTGGCTGTCTACCTGTCTGCCTGTCTGTCTGTCTGCCTGTCAGTCTGTCTAACTATCTGGGTGCCTGCCTCTCTGCCTGCCTGTCTGTCTGCCTGTGTATCTGTCTGTCTGACTGCCTGTCTGCCTCTCTGTCTGTCTATCTGTCTGTGTGTCTGACTACTACTCCGAGATCTGTCTCGTTCTTTCTCCCTGAATAGGATTTAATTAAGATGCCGAGTAATCCGTCATATTTCTTGTCGAGCGTTTAGGTTCTCGGCACCATATTTAACCCCTATAACCCTGCGGCGGGGATGAGTGGGGAGCAAAGGGTGACAGGACGCCAGCCGACACCCCGCATTCCTTCCCCCAGCCTCTGTGTCCGATCAGCATCTTCCGTGAAGGACGACAACTTCATCCATCAACGCTAGGACTTCCGTTCAACACCTTGCGCCATCTCGCAGACAATAAACAATTGCTTGAACAGTGCACATGCATATACATAAATGTACATATATACGCACACACATATATACATGTTCATATATAAATAAATATACGTACGCATATATATATATATACAGATACAGTATGTACATATATTTTCTTAGCCATACAAATGAAAGAGCGTGACCAATCTGTAGACCACATAATTGAAATGATGAGTTTGAAGCTGACAGACAGATATCTGAGAAGTCTGAATAGGAAAGAAGTAGAAGAAGATAAAGAAAAAGAAGAAGAAGAATAATAAGAAGATGATGATGCAATTGATGAAGGTGATGTTGAAGATGATGAAGATGATGAAGACGAAGAAAATGAAAAAGAAGATGCGATGATGAAGGTGAAGATGAAAATTGAGGTACTGAAGGTGAAGATGAAGAAGGAGAAGAAGAATGAGAAGAAGAAGCTGTCCCTCAGGCTACTATCACCTATAGGGGCATCCATCGGTTTGAAGTGCTAGCGGCTTCATTTTCGTAACCTCATCATATGAGGTGGGTGGCCAGTCCTCTCCCTTTGCCGTTTCATCTTCCCACCGACAGTGTACACACTGTACAGTCAGTGTACTCTTAGATCTGAGTTGGGTAAGGGGCACCGGTGGAGCAGAAATCTTGCAACAACTTCTACACCGGCAAGGATTTGAACCCCCGAACACTCAGTTGACAATCGAGCACACTAACCACTAGACCAACGTGTATATAAGAACCTCTTAAAACTGTTTTACCTGTGAGATGTAAGGAACGATTTCAGACAATCTGAAACTTTTCTCGTGTATCAGTTCCATTACTAAAGTAAAATGCATTTGTGTAAATCTCCGAAATTTCTCAGCCCCATCCAAAAGCCACGTCGGGTAGACCAGCTTATTTACCGGTGACATCCCCTCTTTTCCGCCGTGCCTAAGCCGGGAGCGCCTCTAAGTAGGTTCGCAATATCAAGTTCAGATTGATTGCTTGATTGATTGACTGATTGAGACATTAGTATATGAAATCATGTCCGCATTAGCCAGGTTCTTTGGTCCGTTTCTGTGCCAGATCAGAATTAGGGTGAGGTCAAGTTGAGGAGACAGCGTGGTGCCATGGTGAAAATCGTTGGCGGTGGTGGTCGTAGAGTGATGCAGTAGTAGAGTAAGGATACGGAAAAAAGTGCCACCCACCAGCACTTTATTACCGCCCGAAAGTCTAGTTTCTTTTCACTGGCGACAACGACAATAAACCTCCATCTAGCAAACTGAACCCCATCAGCAGGAAATCGAGTAAACAGAATACACACACAGCATGAAGCACACCGCTTCGCGAAACCAAGTCTAAAGCGATTGTATCTAGGTATACATATGACTCGGTGTTCCGAACTGCAGTCCTAAGTCAGTATTAAATGTGATCGGTGGCATGGAAGCAAGGGAGAGAAAGACTGAGAGAGAGACAGAGAGAGAGACACACGCACGCAGAGAGAGCCCGCTAATGTCAATGCCAGTCTAACCGCGCTCTATGGGGAGCGCCTGAACACGAAGGGATGTAAAAAGGAACAAGGATTTACAGTGTCTGTATACGGGGACAAACAGCATGTAGCAAAAAGCAAACAACCCATATGCATTATACAGTTATTAAGACAACATACTACGAGTAAATATATATTTTCTTCTTCTGTGTTTTTCCCTTAATAATAATAACATTTGTGTTTATTGGCAAGCTCACTGACAAACTGCAGTAAGTAACACGGCAACATACGACGGTACAATTATCAAGGTCTTATTTGGTGTGCGAGATTTATATGTTATACTCATTTTAATTTCAACCTCATCGGGTTCCAAAAATAAATTATTCTTTTTTGAAAATTGTGAGTGTGAAGGGGAAAAAATCACACCACTCCAAATATTCACCATCCAGCATTTCGCACATAGGATGCCGTCTATGAAACACAGTAATTTTCTAGATTTTACAAACAAAGGTTATTGATGTTTCTGTTTTAATATAACTAAGGTAGAAGCAAAGGTGGCTCAGCAATATAGCGACGTTTTAAATGCTTATTTCCTTTGACACCACCGATGAGAAACGGCATAATTTATGGAAACTTCCATTGTTTTAGGTTTGAATAGGCCCTATCATACAACTAAAATTCATAATACAATGGCATAGAAACGAGACCTCATTTACACCTACATAACCGTCGTATTGTTACTGTAAAGTATGAGCGTTTGTTTATTATTATTATTATTATTATTATTATTATTATTATTTTTTTTTTTTTTTTTTGCCCCGAGGTATACAGGATCCCTCAGGGACTTCAATATTAACTAATGTTAAAAAAAGGTGTCCGGAATGGCCCTATTCATCTATTTCCTGGCTGGCGAAAGTATATTATTATTATTATTATTATTATTATTATTATTATTATTATTATTACAGAGGTTTTATAAAGCGCCCCTTCAAGGTTATCTACTCATGAGCGCTCCCAGTCCAACCCCGGTCAAACAAGACAGTTTTAAGGCAAGAGTAGAGCAGAAAAGAGCAATCGATTGGGGTCAGGCGCAGCGCTACTGGGAGTCCATTCCAGGACGCTGGGCCAGATACAGAGAAGGCACTGTGTTGCTGGATAGCAGTCCGCGCACGGGGGACAAAGAGCTCAGCCTGCGCTGCAGAGCGAAGTGAGCCATGACGCTGGACAGCCACAGTGGAACAGCTGCCTCAAGGCATCACCGAACCAAAGCAGAGACCCAAAAAGCAATACGGAACCAGTGGAACACCTCCCGCATGTACTGCGAGACCAGGCAAACTTAGGGATGCGACCCACCAGCCGGGCAGCCACGTGCAGGACCTGATTGAGGCATCTCAATCGGCAGGTTGGGAGCCCATCCAGGCCCGGCCCTAGGGTGTGCGGGGCCCAAGGCAGGAAGCGATGAGCTGGGCCCCAAGCATAAAAGGAATTGCGGAGTTCATTTTCTGTCAATACTGTATTGGCAATACTATATACTATTAAAATAATGCAAAATGGAAATTAAATGGATTAATCAGTGCTTTTTCCTGCCGGAACGCTCTGGAACGGCATTCCGGCACCTTTTTTCAGCTATTAAAAATAATTTAGTTATTTTAATAAAAGAATAATTTAGTCATTTTAATGTGACGTCAAAAATTGTCTTGGGAAAGGCACTGGCGTAAACTTGTCCAAAATATTAGGGGCATTTCGTTATTCTACACTTGTTGCATTGGGTGTACAGTCCATCTCAATTATTGGGGTGGGGGCACGTGCCCCGGCTCCCCCAGAGTCTAAGCCTATGGGGAAAGGTGTCACCGAGATCCCTCCCCGAACCCAAACCCCTTTTTGTCTAGAGTTTCGCGGCCTTCGCCCTCGATGTAGCCCTTCCATAATTGTTTACCGGAACCTTTTTTCTAGAAAATAAGCACTGGGCTTCATGAACACAAAATGCAAACCAGGCTCTTAATGCCAACATTTTACTATAAAACCAATACCGGGATATTATGTCTTACTGAATTATTTGGATATCTAACAACTGAAAAGGATGTTAATAATTGGATATTTTAGCAGCCTTCTAATTGAAAGTTCGTTAGTCACAATAGGCAATGGCGTGGGTTCTATAGTTATTACTCACTTTATCTGCACTGTTTCTGCAGGCTCGCTTTTCCTAAATTACCCTATCACATTCCCGCGGCAAATTGACTGCCAGTATTGTTGCTAAGACATGTGAGCGTAGAGTAATGGATAACACACAGGCGTGAAGAGCTGAAGGTACCAAGGTCGAACCCCGTAGATCTCCGTACGGTTATTTCAGCCTTCCACTCGCTAGGCGGCGGTGGTTAAATGAATAGTAGGCCATGTTGGCGCCGTGTGGCTGCCGCTTAAATGCAGTTATATTCGACTCCTGTAAAACTGTTATCATGTTCTTCGACTGTGTACATGTATGTGAGGCGCCCTGCGTGGCTGCCGTTTCTACTATATGTATGTTCACTGTACAGCGCAGTGCGTTTGCAGGCGCTTAATTAAAGAACAGATTATTATTATTATTATTATTATTATTATTATTATTATTATTATTATTATTATTATTATTATTATTATTATTTATTATTATTATTATTATTATTATTATTTTATTATTATTATTATTATTATTATTATTATTATTATTATTATTATTATTATTATTATTATTATTATTATTATTATTATTATTATTATTATTATTATTATTATTATTATTATGTCTCTAAACGGATGCACCCCCTATATATAATAACAAGTTTACCATAAATGCAATGTGCCGTCTGGAACATGGTTCTTAGAAAGTGTGCCGTGGTTGAAAGAAGGTTGGGAAGCATTGGCTTAATCTTAATCAATGTGCGTAGGAAAAGCCCAATCTTTAATCTAGGTGCACAGGGAAGCTCAACCCAAAGTGAGACAGTACGTTACTTAGAGGAGTAACGTACGCGTACCATAGGTACGTTATCGAAAAGAATAACGTACGCATACGTTAAATATGATCGGTTTAGATCTACTGTAGTATTAGTCTCCCCGCACGCAGGTCTAATTTACGAACGGTATCGAAATTTAGTATTACCAATTAAATGAACAGTGGCACTGACCATCCTATAAAGTGCGCCATAACATCTTAATTTTCTTCATATTATACTTTATACAGAATATCACCAATTTGGAATTTAAAAGTTTAAAGGTAGAGATCATTGAACACCTACAGCTGACCGGCGTAACGGTTAAAATTGGTTACGACCGTCAATCTCCAACTAGGCCTATTATTGACTTTTGTTGTGCATAGTGTATGTATTTTATTTTCGTCATGAACTGATGTCAAAGTACGCCATCGTACGGCCTAATAACGTATACGTACCGTACGTACGCTGTAGAAAAAAAAGTACGTTCTGTACGTACGGTCGCACACTGGCTCAATCTTTTATCTGGGTGCACGAGTAAGATCAATCTTTAATATTCTAGGTGCACACAGAAGCTGAACTAGAGGCGTTTTCTGTCAAATGATTTGTTGAGTCGTAAGAAACGTGCGTGTCTTTTTGCTGACCCGAGTGCGATTCGTTAGGCCTAAGGAATTTACTGTCACTGCTTCAGATTACAGAATTACTCCCCACAGGGATATTGGAATGCATTGCCACATGCATTTTACTGAAACCCATAGGTTTTTCATCACTGCAGATGCTCAGCAAGTTCTGACCAAAAACAATGGAGGCAGGATACCTGACAATGGTACAGACCTCTATAGATCTGAGTCATATGCTTTAAGTGTAGTTTTGAGATGCAGCCGTAACTGCTATCTCGTTTACCGTTCGTAATTATGCATAATCATTATACAATTAATCCTGACCATAATATTGCCATATGTTAAACTTGTTCATACAGCCTGTCTACTCTTTTACTTTCACCCTGGCTTGTGTACCCTCACCATCACGGGGAGAGGCATACATAAATGAGGATATTGTGGTAGCTCTGGCAATCGCAGCGTTGTCGATGGAAAGCCAGGTGATCGAAGACTCCCATCGCATCTGGTCGGCCTCTTCAAGGTAATGTTGGAAGACTTTTATTTTAAGAAATAATCTGATGCATTTTGTATAGGTAGTAATCTACCAGGGGCCCGGGAACCTATGGCGCCGAAGGCGCCTATGCTCACACAAGTTTTGGCTCTGTGGCGCCGAGGTAGAGGCATGCTCACACAACTTTTTGGTCATTAATACAATAAAAAAATATCATTTTCGCTTAAATTCTAATAGTGATTAGACAAAAGATGATGTTTATGTCGACGAGCTCAATGCACTATGGAAATAACAGTACAGTATTATACAGGCCTAATGGAACCCCCATATATATGAGGTCGTTGAATGCCAGCCATGGGTCAGCAAGTTAAGCGCCTGTCGTGTCATATTTACAACGATTAATTACTTTCAGACGGTGTCTCACGCCCCTTATCTCATCCTTCTAACCGAATTTCTCCCACGTCCCCAAACAAGAGCGCGACTCCGCCTCTGTAGGTCCAGAGGAAGTGTTAGACTGCAGATTTCCCAGGTTATGACCTAGCTGGACGGTCAGCATGTTCTGATATATATATGCCAGATGTTGTGGCTCTGTGTGTGTATTAGCTATCGTTTACAGGGCTGCTTTTTCTTAGATCTGACGCGCTGATGTCGCTTTTGATCTCAAGTGACGTGCAATGCACAAATATAGCAGCCAACCGCGGGGAATGCTCTGCTGGTATTGAGATGAAGTCCTGTAGGATGCGACCTTTAGATATACTGATATACCATACAGTCTGCAAATCAGTATACATGAAATATTTTTCAAAGTCGCATCCAAGTGCTCAGAGATACATTTCTCACGAAGTGTCTGTGCAACGTGTTCTTTCTAACATTATTACTCGCTCATGGCAGGATATTTTAACCGGTTTATTATAACCTTCACTACGCTTGTCGCCAAATATTCACTACACTCACTGTAGGCTTACATTTGTGACCGTAGTTCGAAACTTTCGTTCGTCGCCTAACTGTGCTCATCACTAGTCGTTGGACACCTTCGCAGCTTAACCGTGGAAGACCTTTGTCAGACAGGTAGGCTAGACTCACATACAAATAAATATTGACAAAGATCCAAGTTTGTGTCAGTATAGGCATATAGAGGCATCGGCTTGGTATGATGTCTGGTCTGCTTCACCATTGCAAAGAGGGCTGAAAGACGCGGACATCATCGACTTGCTTGCTCATACTGATTTCTACCCTTCTAGCCGTAAAGCTATTCTTATTCTCCTAACTCTGCCAACGAAATGTGCAATCGAAAGATCGCGCAGCACTCTGCGTCGTGTGAAAACCTGGCTACGATCTACTATGGCAAACGACAGACTATTCGGATTGTGTTTGATGAGTGTAGGCCTACACAGAGAGAAAATTAGCAAGAAGAAAAAAGAATTCATGAATAATGTTGTAGATGAATTTGGCAAAGGTCGTTGTCGCCTTCAGGTTCTTTTTAGATAGGTGTGTATACACCTATCTGAAAAGAAACTGAAGGCGACCTAATGGGTAATCCACCTTATATGACCAAGGCAAACCTATACATTATATAGTTTCACCTTGGTATATACATGCTTGCCATGCTATATATATATATATATATGTATATATATATATGACTTGGTTGGCTTACTTGGCTCACCCAACTTTTAAACACTTCCCGGGCCTCTGTAATCTACCTCCATTTCAGCGGGACATACGAAAGTTCAGGCAGAGGGATGTAAAGGATTCTTTCGTCAGCATTGTGGGGATAATTTTAAAATTGTCCTACTTGAAAACCTTCGTGGTTAAAATTATAAAGAAACGATATGTCTTCAGTCTTTATGGCGAAGTCAAAAGTATTCACCTCATAACACTGTCGATATAAACTAGTTCCGTAAAAATGACTGCAACAGAAACTGGTATCTATTTTGCAGTCCTACTTTTTGTGACCTTCGTTGAACATTTCATCACCAAAATCTTCCAGTTTTAAATCGCATAGCCATAATGTCACTATATATGGGGATAGATTGTAGTGTTTAATACAAGAGCATCTAGAAGAGCAAAAAGAACAGTTTTCAGGCGGTCATGGAAGGTGCCAGAGGAAGACCTAGGATGTAGTCGCAGCTCAGGAGGAAGGCCATTACATATGGTCGGGTCGACCACCGAGAAGGCGCGGGTCTGCATCAGAGCAGTACGGGCAAACGGGACGGAGAGCAGCCCCCTCCCCGCCGAGTGGAGGACTCGAGCAGTCCGAGAAGCCGACACAGGCCGGAAGAGGTCTAGCAAACTCATCACCAAACTCTTCCAGTTTTAAACCGCATAGCCATAATGTCACAAGATTGTTGTCTTTAATACAAGGGCATCTTGCCAAATAGTACTGGTTTGTTTTGGTACATTGATCACAATATTATAACATCTTAATGATTTCTACCATGAGGGAGAATTTCTTATGTAGGCTATTAATAGTGCGTCTATATTATCTTCTGCTTGCTTGCGTCCGCCAGGGCCGTCTTATTCATTCATTCATTATCTGCAAATCATTGATAGAATATTTATATAGCGCCTCTTCAAGTCTTCGAGAGAAGTACTCAGAGGCGCTCCCAACTCTAGCACATAAAAAGTCAGATTTCAGACGGTCATAGAAAGTGTCAGAGGAGGACCTAGGAAGTAAGCGCAGTTCAGGAGGGAGGCCATTCCATATGGTCGGGCTAAACACCGAGTAGGCGCGGGTTTGAATAATCGTTGTACGGGCAAACGGGACTAGAGTACCCCTCCCCTTATCCACTAGACACAGAAGGCACTGTGCCTAGGTCCTACGAAACTTTCAGGGGCCTACGGGAGTCTGAAAATCTAAAAATAATTTATTGAAAGATTGACCGGGAAAAAGGAAAGAGCAAATTGCAGATAACAGCAAATTCATATGCATTTGCTAAATAGACGACAGATCGTAAAAGGAAAACCGAAAATTTTGCACTGTGCCATTAGCGGATATTGAATAATTAATATTATTCAATATCTTGCTGGACCTGTAGCACATCTGTTTAATCTGTCCCTGGACCACGCCTATGTCCCTCCTCAGTGGAAAATTAGTAGAATCACCCGGGTTCCTAAGGTTGCTAGCCCTTCCACAGAGGCAGACTTCAGGCCCATCTCTATAACACCAATTCTGTGCCGCATAATAGAAAAGCAAATAGTCTGCCGCTTCTTCTATCCGATTTTGACCAATCCTACATTAAATCGGCCGTTTATCGACCAATTTGCCTTCAGACCTACGGGCTCAACCTCGGCTGCCCTAATAGCTCTAACCCACCATGTGACCCACTTGCTAAGCACAAATCAGTACGTTCATTTAATAGCCTTAGATTTTTCCAAGGCTTTTGACTCCATTAGTCATGACCACTTAGCTGATACCCTGGCCAAAATGCCTATACAAGATAATGTCTATAACTGGATAATAATTTTTTTGGACTGACGGAAATACTGCACCAATTTCAGGATGAGATATCTACCCTTCTTGACATAAATGCTAGCATCGTCCAAGGCTCAAGCCTAGGACCACAAAACTTCATTACTGCTATCTCTCGCCTAGGCCCTGCCGTCTTCAACCGTCTTCTCAAATATGCCGATGACTGTTGCCTCCTAATACCGTCATCTAATAGCACAACCATATCTTCAGAACTAGAGCACGTTGCGCATTGGGCTAAGACGTGCAACTTGAAATCAGTCTTGTTGTCAAGACCTTAAACCTCAAGACCAAGACCAAGACCAAGACCTTGAACCTCAAGACCAAGACCAAGACCAAGACCTTGAACCTCAAGACCAAGACCAAGACCAAGACCTTGAACCTCGAGACCAAGACCAAGACCAAGACCTTGAACTTCAAGACCAAGACCAAGACCAAGACCCAAAAAATCGCAATCAGGTCAAGACTTCTAAAAATTGTCAAGTCGGAATATTCGCTATTTTAATGAAAACATGAGTCTTTTATTTTATTCAAGCAAATTAACTTTGAATGCAAACTGCAGAGAAATCCGATTTTGTATTCAAAAGTCCTTCATGCAAACTATTATTCCAAATGCCTTTTGTATTTTATAAAAACCAATTCGCTCAGAATTTTCTGACCAAGACGTGCCTACTGGGCCTCATAAAAATTCCGCCATGTGAAAAAATACGTTCTACAGGTGCTGAAGTCGCTGACACACACAGAAGCTTTTCAAGCACTGGATGTAAATGTACAGATAGTGAGTCCTTTTGAAATCTTCCCATGGTTTATCATACCGTCTGATACAGAATAACTGTTGCTGCTGCCAATGGGTTTTCCTGACCAACAAGACTTGTATCCATCCATAGATATTGGTCGTTTGATGCAAGCAGGCTTGATACAGAATTCTTGAGTTCTGTTAAATGACTGTTCATATTGACAGCCGGTCTTGGTCTTGGTCTTGCGAGACCAAGACCAAGACTTTGAACCTCAAGACCAAGACCAAGACCAAGACCTTGAACCTCAAGACCAAGACCAAGACCAAGACCTTGAACCTCAAGACCAAGACCAAGACCAAGACTTTTAAAAACGAACTCGAGTGCACTCGAGACCAAGACCTTGGTCTCGAGGACAACAAGACTGCTTGAAATTAAATTCTAGCAAAACCTACGAAATGGTGATTCGGAGGCCCAGGGACAGGCGAAACGACGATGTTCCGCAGGTCACACCCGGTCTCCATAGGGTTACCAGCATGGTTATTTCTAGGCATAACAATCTCAGATAATCTTGGCATTACTACCCATGTTAACCGCATTTGCAGTCAGGCACGTCGATCGCTTTATGCGCTGCGTACCTGGTAGCGCAGGGTCTGCGAGGACCCTGCGCTACCAGGTACGCAGCGAATGTGGTGAGAGCCACAACCTTATCCAGGATACTCTATGCCTCACCTGCATGGTGGGGATTTACAACCCAAGGGGATCGTGATAGACTGGGTGGGTCCTACTGCGTTTAATCAGGGGACGCTACCTGCCAGAAGACACCCCTTCCATAGAACAGCACTGCCGCTTGGCCGATTCTCGACTCTTCGCCGCAGTACGGAATATCCAGGAACATGTCCTGCATGATCTGCTGCCACCTATCAAACGCACGAAGGCCTGCTGAGATGCAGATCCTGGTTTCGCCGAAGCTAGTGGATATTGTAGCCTATGCGGCTATGACGTCGGGTAATTTCATCTCAAAATGGCTTATCTAGAAATGTTCCGAAGAAGAGGACTGGCCAGAGCAGGCGGCTGGCAACGCAGAGAGTGTGGGTTCGATCCTCTTCCCCTGAGACGATTACTGACTATAGAGACCTTGAGCAAGCATTTCACTCACAATTACTCAGCGCCATAGATTGATGCTTGTTCATTAGATAGTGGTGCTTAATAAATGCGCAATAATAATAATAATAATAATAATAATAATAATAATAATAATAATAATAATAATAATAATAATAATAATAATAATAATAATAATAATAATAATAATAATAATAATAATAATAATGATAATAATAATAATAATGATAGTAATATATAAAAACTTATATTTGAACGAGGATATATAAACGGAAGTTAAAGATAAGGTCCATTTATCTTTAAGATAAGTTCGTAAGATGGTTTGATGAAGTGCAATGTAATACAATACGGTAGAGTATACAACGGGATGCAAACAACACAGGCAACGCACTACACTGAAGCACATTCTACAAAGTCACACGATGGTTATTCTAATAACTTCTGCATATTACGACTCATAGTCAGGAAAACCCACAGTTACATGTCTTACTTCATCGTTGGCCCATCATCGGAAACAACTCAGTTCATTCTCAAATCATGTCAAATATTCGTTAATTTTTCATACCTGACGCGCTCCTGCATGTTTCTGTAACCTGAGACTTTTAAAGGGCGTCAGGAGATCAGTTCCCCTTCCTTGTTAACTACTCTGGTCCATGCCTTCATTTGCTGCAGCATTGACTATTGCAATTCATTGTTTGCTGGGCTCCATGAGGTGCGCCTTTCATCCATACAGTCTGTTCTGAACGAAGCTGCCAGGTTCATTGACCGTTTTCCTCGCTTCTCCCACATAACTGCCTTTGCGACTGATGCTCTTCACTGGTTTCCTGTTGCTTCCCGCATCCAATACAAGGTACTCCTCCTCCTCATCAGCAGGACTCAACAAGGAAAAGCTCCTAAGTACCTATATGATCTAATGCGTAAACCTCTCCATTAGGGTGGCACTCAAAAAATAAATTTCAAATTCTTACCTTCCCACCCCTTAATTCTGTTCATTTTACACAAAGATTGAAGCACACAAAGTTTTGGAACATTAAAACAACATTTACTGGTAGCTCAACAAAGTCATAATTTGAATATTTTGTATTTATTATGCAGCTGATTTGCAGCATTGCGACAAATTAGTGAAATGTTAAATTTGACTTTTCTATAATGTACAGTTGTTCACTATGGAAGTAAACTTTTACCTTCCCAAGTTTCCATGTTCCATTGTTCCCACTACGTTAGTCAATATTGGTTATTATATCAGTAAGACAGAACACAACTTTTTGAAACATTTCAGTAAATTATTGACTGGTGCTTTAACATTGAACAATGTCAAAGTTTGATACTTTTTAATGAAGTGTCTGACTGCAAAGTTAATGTCCGAGCAGAGTTGTTTTGTTGGCATTAGGAAAGGTCTGCCGATGCTTCTCTACCACCTGCAACAGGTACTGCTTCTGCTCCTCCTGGTTGGTGATGACACTGTTGAACGACTGGACAAGTGCTGCACAGCGCTCCGCTGTATCGTTCACCACCTTCAACCCTTTGAGCTTCTTCTCAGCTTCAGTATAGGCGTCATTATTTTCGCATGTGCTGGGATCGTGTATAAGGAAGTCTTGCGGGATGTCAAGAGCAGTGAACAGTGTACTGGTGTGTTGAGACACGAAGTCACACAGCTGTTTGTCTTTTATGTCTGCTGCCGTGAGAACTATGCGCCGAGGATGGTCTGGGTATCCGGTCTTTCTCAGAGCCGCAACCATTGCTATCTTCATTTCAACCGGCATATTGGGATCGAAATACGCAAGCCCTATAAGAACTTCACTCAAGTACCACAAATGACCCGAGAATGTGAAATTGCTTCATTTGTCTCCCCGTAGCTGTACAAGTAGCGTAGTAGAAGTTGCAAATCATTCCGTGGTGCTGATGTAGCACTCGCACATGTGTACCATGCCTTCAAATACAGCTTCAGCACAAAGATGCAGAACTCTCCAAGTGCAGATAGTTCACGTGCTTTCAACTTGAATTGCGAGCGGAATATGAATATCTTCAGACTGTAAATGAGCTTTGCAATCCAACTGGCCCTGTGAATTGCTCCAGGCGCATGGAATGAACATCCACCGATTCTGCTCCAAGGAATACTAGAGACAGTTGTAACAGCTCATGGTAGTCATCTCTGGGCTGAAACTGGACTAGCTGGTGCTGGATGGATAGGATCAGCTCGTCTCTAGTGGGGTTCAGAACCAGTGCAATAGACTGCACTTTCAACCCATTCTCATATGATGATCGATCAACTGAGTTCCAGTATTCAACAAACCATTGACAGAGCTGGATGTTAAGTCCACTAGACGGTCATCGTATCAAAAACTTTCCCTACGATGAGCTCCATGATAGGATGCCTGCATGCTAGGCTTATGAGGTTCTTGCCCATCTTCTGTTCCAACAGTACACAAGCTTCAGCATAGGCTCCAGTGTTTCTAGCTGTGGAAGCAACACTTGGCCTAGCGATTTATGAGGGATTAGCTGAATTTGTAATATTTTCCACTAGTATATTATCACTGTAGGCACTCATGCAGCAAAGAGAAAAGATTATAAATAAAATCTACTGAATGGTAACAATACTAATCAGTAAGCAAACAGCCCTGATTCTTAACATGAAATTAAATGAATCACAACACAACATTTTATCGACATTGGCAATTTACGGAACAGACTATTGCTAAGTATCAATTGCTGTATTGAGCTACCAGTCAATATTATTATTTGTTAATGCAACTTTTACCAGTTACTATGGATCCCATAATGAACAAAATTAGAGGGTGGCATATGAAGAAAATGTAAAAAAGTTTTTCACACAGTGCTGGATTGCCACCCTACTCTCCATGCTCTCTCTTCCCCCCTCTTCGGTCTGCGGACCGCCTTGATCTCCTTGTCCCTCGGGCTAGGACTCCGATGACTCAGCATCGGGCTTTTGCCATGCATCGCCCTTCCTTATGAAATGACTTGCCCCCTTACTCCGTAGCAAGATATTGTTTGGGATCTCGCCCTCTTCTCTTTGCTGCCTGAAGACCTTCCTATACCCACGGGACTGTCACGCTGAGAGCGCTTCTGACTAGTCTATGCTGTGAGCGGTGCTTTATTAGTTTAATAACCATATATGATATGATACATGATATGATACCACTTGACATAAAGCAATTGGTTTACAATCATCAATAGAAAATTAGAGTGTTCAGATAATCTCTCAGAAGTCCCTCCCCTTCTCCAATTGGGTAAGTACGGGCGAAGAACATGTTGTGAGTAGTAGCAGTTTCAGTTTAACGACGCTGTGTCATAACAAAGATGATTAGCGTCTCCCTCCTCCTTTATCCAGGCTTGGGACTGGCACTGTCAGAATACGAACAGTGGCGGAGTTACATGTTGTGAGTTTGAGGCTACTGCTTAAATAGCCGATCATATACCAAGCGAGCGAGATCATTTCCAGCCTGGATGGACAGAGGGAGACAGTCGAATCTGCGCATTCGCAATAAGATCCTGTCTACTCTTACTGTAACGAATTGTTACAAGCATTAAGTATATTACTTTCACTAAGATTGCGAAGTCAATGTTATTCGCTAGAGGCCACTGCGGTAGTGCTGTACAGTGCATGCCAGCCGTAGATCTGTGGTATGCGAGTCAACCAATGGGAAGACGTCACGTTTTCTGTGCTTGTTCGTGATTGGCTAGAGGTTAGCACGTGTGAACCTTTGCGCCCTTTTTTCGTGGCCTGTATGCAGTTTCAGCCTAGAAGTGAACGAGGAAGGAAGGAATCGGTGTCCTTAGAGCTAAAATTAGCGTGAAATGTTCTTAACTGCGCAATAAGGAATTTTACGATTAAAACGATGGAAATTGTCGAAAGTCGGGGATAATATTTCATCGTAACTACATATTTGAAGATCGGGCGTCGAATTTATCGACGGGCGTTCGATATTTCTTCGAATTTGGGGAATTATGGAAAATTACCGGGAGGCCATGTTTTCGATCGAAGTGGTGCAACGGAGCTCCAGTGACCTTTGATAACCTTGACATGGATTGATATTTACTGGATTTGACCGGGATCGCAAATATTGGCAATTGGGAAGAATATATCTTGGAAGTTCAGGGAGTACAACCCTTACTCTTTTGAGTCGTATATTGAAATCTCCAGCGATACTTAGAGATATGATCGTTAGATTAGATACGTATAAATTTGTTGTGAGGCGATAAGACGATAAGTTAAGTTCATGTGCTATATAAATGTACACGTTAACTTAGTCAGGAAACATACAGCGATAGATAAGTCGATAGTTTAGATTTACTTGTGCTATATAAATGTCAATGAACATATGGCGATAGTATAAGACGATAATTTCATTTCTGTTTCATTAAATAATTATAATGGAAGAAGAGATTTTATCTGAACATGAAACTAGTCGAATAGGCGACATATTGGAAAGGGTGGTAGAAACCCAGGGAAAGATTGTAGAGCGCCAGACAAATCAGGAAACTCTTATAAGTTCATTATTCGAATCTCAACAGACCTTCATGGAAACTCAACGAGTATTTATGGAGCGCCTGTTAACAGATAGGGTCCCTGAGAGAAGAGAGCAGAAGGAAGAAATAAAGTCTGTTGTGAGAGCGCCGAACCCTAGTGAGGGCTTGACACTAAGCCCTGCTGCGCCAGCAACGGATGCCGCGTACATGCCACTCGTCATCCATGGTAGAAGAATGCCTCAGGGACCTAGTATAGTGCAACCGGATGTGAAGCCTCGCTCTCGTCCTAGTAAGAAAAGGCGACAGCGGTTGCAGCAGATAGAGAGAAGAGAACAGGCCCACAGCGCCAGCAAGTTGGGTTCAAAACCAGGGCTTGTATACTCTTCAGATGTTCTCTCACAACAGCGCGGGCAGTCGCTAGAGGGCGACGCGCACGCGACACTTGGTACCAGAATCGGGCTTAGAACTAGAGAAGATTTGGTTAGAACTAGAGAAGATTTGGTTAGAACTAGAGAAGAAACGAAGCCAGCCTACTATACAGAAGATAATGAAATTTTCTATAGGATGGATAGGATAAACTTAATGGACTTAGGACCAGCAGAGTTAGAAAATAAAATGTTTAACTGGGCTATGCCTACACAAACAGAGATAGAACTAAATTCTGCTTCAGACGCGGATGCAATTGAGAGTCTCAGTGAAACTAATAGTACAGACTCTGATGTTAGTAATGCTAGGTCAACACATAATGTAGATACTAAGGTTAACCCAGTAGGTGTAGATCAAAGGAATATACGATCATATACTAACCTGGAGTTTTCAGTTGCAGGTGTTGGTCAAAGCTTGGGAGAAGAGTCTCGACGGCCAACAGTACGAGAAGACTTGGTTTCTCAAGTCTCTCAAGGGGAAAGAACAGGCAGAGATGCGCATCCCAGTCGTCAGGTACCTGTCGACATGAGAGCGGCCACCTTGCCTAGAACTTGGACAGAAACAAGGCCTACAGTTGGACAAGTCAGTTGGAGCCAAGATGAACGACTTCCAATGACGAATATTCCTGTTTACGCCATGCCATCTGAGCCAAGAGTAGTAACACTTTCTCAGCATCTACCTTCGTCGTCGCTGACTATGCCTCGATCTACTGGTGGACAAATCGAATCTTTGATGATGCCGTCAAAAGTCGCAGCGTCTTTTCCTCCTCAGTATGTTAGTATTGTTGATGCAGGGGAAATGAATAAGTCAAGCAACATGTTTATGCTTATGCCTGTTCATACTCCAGACATTAATGAGCCTCGGATATCCACAGCTGCCTCAATGTCCAGACCGGAAGTTGTTTGCAACATGGAGCCAAAGCCTCAACAGGTAATGCTATGTTATGGTCCGTCGAATGTGCAACCTAGTCTGATGGAAAAGCAAGAAGCAAATGTTAAACTTGCGAGCGATGTGAAACCTGACTCTAACTTTCAGAAGATGATGCTTCAGAAAATAGTGACGTCAGTGGCAACGCAAACTGTTGTTCCTGATGACTGTTTAATCGCAATGGAGAATAAACCGGTTGTGGCTAAAGTTAAACAAGCTGCAACGGGAGAAACTATTTCTACTGCGGAAGCTACGGTGAAGCCAATTCTAACGTCTACCTCGACGAATGCAACACCGGAGAGAAGTAGACAATGGATTAAGCTTGGTGGTTACAATGGTCGAACCCCAATAGAAGCTTTTCTTCGAAAATTTGAGGTGTGTTCGAGAAATAATGGTTGGACAGATGAAGAGAAATTAAACCAGTTAACGTGTTCTTTAACAGAACCGGCAAATCAGCTTTTATGGGAATTCGACTCTGCTACTATGGTTACCTGGTCGGACTTGGTTAAGAAACTTCGATCTCGTTACGGAAGTGCAGAGCAAGCTGCGTTATATCAGACTCAATTGAGCACAAGAAGACAGAAAGATGGAGAAGATCTTGGAAGCTTAGTTCAGGGCATTCGAAGACTGCTAACTTTGGCATACCCTGGACCACCGTCGCAACATAGTGAAACTATTGCGATACGTGCTTTCGTGGATGCCTTAAAAGATAAAGAATTAGCCTTGAAGCTACGTGAACGCGAGCCAGAGACACTTGATCAAGCGTACAAACTTGCTTTGCGTTTAGAAGGCTATTCTCGAGTTGATAAGGACAGTTCAGATCATCATGAACGTCGACCGGCTCGGGTACAAGCGATGAAGGAAAATGATCCGAATTTAGCGTCGCTTCGTCAACTTTTGGAAACACAACAGAAGAGGTTGGAGAAAATGGAGAAAACTTTGGAGTCTATACAAAATTCGTCAGCCTTTAGAATTCCTCCTCCTCCTTTTCAGCCGCAAGCTCAACGAGAAGTTCCGCCTCGTTGGAGAATGGAAGGTGCAACCAGTTATTTCGATAGTGGACAAAGGCAAGACAATCGAAAGTCATGGCGGTCTACCAAGCTCTGCTTTGAGTGCAATCAACCCGGACATTTGGCCATGTCATGTCCGTTTCGACAGAATGTTCCGACCGATGTAGATGGAACTCCGAACCAACAAGAACCGGCAAGCAATCGACATATTCAGGGATGTAGCAATGCCTATCTCTCGTTGACTGTGAATGGAAAGCCTACCTTTGCATTACTGGACACAGGGAGTGAATTGTCCTTGACTCCAGCATCGTTGGTACGTAAAGAGGATATGAAAGAATCTCGACAGTTCGTTAGAACGGCAAATGGTTCTGAAATCCGTGTATTGGGCGAAGTTACTCTTAATTGTACGGTGGACAATTTCTCTTTTGAAGTCAAGTGTTTTGCCACTGAACAAGTTACAGAGCTTATCATTGGAATGGACTGGATGGAGCAAAATAATGTTCTATGGAACCTCGGAGCGAGGTGGGTTCAGGTTCAAGGTCACACTATTCCTATCCAAGGTCGACGTCAAGTAGTAGCCTGTCGGAGGATAGCAGTGGCTAACGACGTGAAAGTGCCTGTTCGAAGTGAAATGGATAGTAGAAAACGCTCGATCCAGATTCAAAGACATACTCGACCTACTCAAAGAATCTATGGAGCTTTTACATGCTAGAACCGGGTGGCGTTCTTCTCAAAATCCACGAGAATGGGATGCGCATCTGCCTTCTGCATCTGCCGTTGTCGAGGGGGGTATACTGCGACACAGAAATAAAAGAATTAAATTGCTTATTGTGAAATCATTGCTTTATGAATATGGTTGCTTTGTTAATTGCAATTGTATCTCTTGCATTGTGAATTGTGTGTGTTGGAGCATATTTTTTTATATATCGCTGTAGGTCTAGAGTTAATTAAGAAACCGGTAAGGTACATGTAAGGTTGACATTGTATAAGTATGAGATAAGGTAAGGAGATTTGAGAGTGATGTATTGTAATAATGCCACCACCCTGTGCCTGTCACTAGAGAGTTGGTATAATGTGACATTCATAAGGATTTAGTTTTGTAAGTCTAGTTCTGCGCCGCTTAATGGCGACCATTTTTGAAAGGAGCGAGATGCTATGTCTCTTAGTTTTATTTTGATGAATAGGTGTTTACTTTATTGCTAGTATAAATTTGTTAAGCTATTGTACTTTGCTTAATAGAACAGTCTTACCTTAGCTTGACATTAGTTGTGTAGGAGCTCTTCTGCTTCTGATGTAATGGTAGTAGACATTGTTGACTTCTCGCAGGATTGAGTGATGCTTATGAAACCTTGCTGTTAACTAGTATCGATGTTGTAGTTAAGGAACATTGTACTAAAATCTGGAGATTTCCTGGATGACTCTGGGATTGTTCCCAGCAAATTTCCAGAGTGTCCGGAAATTTGAGCGAAGTGGGGAAGGGTGTAACGAATTGTTACAAGCCTTAAGTATATTACTTTCACTAAGATTGCGAAGTCAATGTTATTCGCTAGAGGCCACTGCGGTAGTGCTGTACAGTGCATGCCAGCCGTAGATCTGTGGTATGCGAGTCAACCAATGGGAAGACGTCACGTTTTCTGTGCTTGTTCGTGATTGGCTAGAGGTTAGCACGTGTGAACCTTTGCGCCCTTTTTTCGTGGCCTGTATGCAGTTTCAGCCTAGAAGTGAACGAGGAAGGAAGGAATCGGTGTCCTTAGAGCTAAAATTAGCGTGAAATGTTCTTTAACTGCACAATAAGGAATTTTACGATTAAACCGATGGAAATTGTCGAAAGTCGGGGATAATATTTCATCGTAACTACATATTTGAAGATCGGGCGTCGAATTTATCGACGGGTGTTCGATATTTCTTCGAATTTGGGGAATTATGGAAAATTACCGGGAGGCCATGTTTTCGATCGAAGTGGTGCAACGGAGCTCCAGTGACCTTTGATAACCTTGACATGGATTGATATTTACTGGATTTGACCGGGATCGCAAATATTGGCAATTGGGAAGAATATATCTTGGAAGTTCAGGGAGTACAACCCTTACTCTTTTGAGTCGTATATTGAAATCTCCAGCGATACTTAGAGATATGATCGTTAGATTAGATACGTATAAATTTGTTGTGAGGCGATAAGACGATAGGTTAAGTTCATGTGCTATATAAATGTACACGTTAACTTAGTCAGGAAACATACAGCGATAGATAAGTCGATAGTTTAGATTTACTTGTGCTATATAAATGTCAATGAACATATGGCGATAGTATAAGACGATAATTTCATTTCTGTTTCATTAAATAATTATAATGGAAGAAGAGATTTTATCTGAACATGAAACTAGTCGAATAGGCGACATATTGGAAAGGGTGGTAGAAACCCAGGGAAAGATTGTAGAGCGCCAGACAAATCAGGAAACTCTTATAAGTTCATTATTCGAATCTCAACAGACCTTCATGGAAACTCAACGAGTATTTATGGAGCGCCTGTTAACAGATAGGGTCCCTGAGAGAAGAGAGCAGAAGGAAGAAATAAAATCTGTTGTGAGAGCGCGAACCCTAGTGAGGGCTTGACACTAAGCCCTGCTGCGCCAGCAACGGAAGCCGCGGACATGCCACTCGTCATCCATGGTAGAAGAATGCCTCAGGGACCTAGTATAGTGCAACCGGATGTGAAGCCTCGCTCTCGTCCTAGTAAGAAAAGGCGACAGCGGTTGCAGCAGATAGAGAGAAGAGAACAGGCCCACAGCGCCAGCAAGTTGGGTTCAAAACCAGGGCTTGTATACTCTTCAGATGTTCTCTCACAACAGCGCGGGCAGTCGCTAGAGGGCGACGCGCACGCGACATTACTTTCACCTTGGCTCGTGTAGCCCCACTATGAGAGGGAAGCATACATTAATGAGGATAATGCGGTAGCTCTGGCTATGTGATGCAGTGTTGTCGATGGAGAGCCATGTGAACGAAGGACTTCCAGCGCATAGGTAACGTTGGATGACTCCTTATTTTTATTTTATTTTATTCTGATGCACTAGTGGATGGTTAGTTATCTACTTCCACTTCAGTGATAGGACATGTGATGATTTGCGTTTGAAATCAAGTTCAGGTAGCTGGATGCAAATGATGCTATGACTTGCTGCTTTCGTCAACACTTTGAGGTGGATACAAACTGTCCTACTTGAAAAGCTTCTTCGTTAAAATTAAAAACAAACTATTAAAAATTGTTTTCTCAGCTAGATGCCTTCTTTAGGGCGAAGTCACAAGAATTCACCTCATAACAATGTCGATAGAAAGCAGTTCGGTAAAAATAACAGCAACAGGAAATGACAGCCATTTTGGAGGCCTACGTTTTGACTATCGTTGAGCGTTTCATCACGAAAATGTTCCAGTTTAAAATCGCCTAGCCATAATATGCTTTGGGACATTATGCTACTTAATACAACAGCACCTAGCGAAAGAGTAAGCACAATATTGCAACATCTTAATGGTTTTTACCGTGATGGGGAATTTCTTATGTAAGCTATTAACAATGCGTCTAAAATATCGTCATCTTGCTTGCGTCCGAGGCATGCAGGCCTGCTGAGCTGCAGATCCTGGTTTCGACGAAGCGAGTGGATAATTATTGCAGCCTATGCGGGTCTCTAGTCGGGTAATTTCGTCTGAGAATAGCGTATCTAGAAATGTACCGAAGAAGAGGAATGGCCATTCGCCCTCAGACACCGAATTTTAGGAAAATTGGAGTCTCCAACACTTCGTACCTACGACTCCCTCTCAGGAAAGCTTGATGGACTGCTCTTCTTCTTCTCCTAATCTGGTGCCTGAGTCTAGGCCTCTTAGATACATGAAAATTCTGAAGACAGGTTGCGGGAAAGTAAGTAAGTAATTTATTTGCCACCAAATGAAACAAACACAGTAATAATACATATACAGTTGCAGTGGCAGGCTACCGGAGAAGTCTTGTAGGACTCATCTCGCCGATCGCCCAAATAATACAAATCATTATAACACAAAAATAAGTAAATAAGTAAAACGAAAGAGGTCGGACTTTCTCCTTGACCTAAACGACGTCACGGAATTTGCAGAGCGAACAGAACAGAGAAACCCAGCATCCATCTGGTACTGGTTACATCAAGGGCATTCTTCGCGCTGTTATCAGGATGAACTAAGCATCAAACGGTGGTCGCTTCCAGAAACCATTGTCAAAGTTACAGTCCTTTGGATAATCCAGATAGCAAATTGCAATGTAATGAGGAAGGAACTAAGAAAAATAAGTTTGATAACTAATCTGCATTTTTGAAGACTGTCTTTAAACGGATGTTTTGATTCAGGGGGAAGCAAGTGCAATATCTAGTGCCGCGTCTTTTACATTTTACATTAGATTGTTTAGTACATATTTTAGTTTTTTTTTCAGTAAAAAGTTTTTGGCCAGAAGAACGTGATTCAGTGAGTTGAATTACCATTCTTTCAATAGTATGTTTTATTAAATGATTTGTCTGTTGGTCGTTGGATTGGAAACAAGAGCTTCATATTGCAATCAGATGAATCTAGACAGCCTACTAAACATGATTGTTCGAAATGTGATTGATAAAGGTGATTGATGGACTTGATATGTTCTTCTTGATTACGGTTCTTCTTTCTGCTGCTGCTGATGATGATGATCATGACGATGATGATGATTATGCAGAATTGTAGATGTTTTTCATTTAGGATGACGGAACACGTGGGTAAATCGAATGAAGAAATGGCATCTTGGTTCATCGCTAGCACTTGCCAATTACTTCCAAAGTCAAATCCTCTTGTCTCTGATCATATGCATAACTTAATACCGTCCAGGAGCAATCCACCAAATGACTATTTAATTTTTTGTGGTAGCCATGCTGAGTTCTTTATCGAACCGCCGAATACTTGCATTGACGACGTAGATGTCTTGATCGCCAGTGCTAACGAGCTGGTCTTCAGTGGCGACTTTCCAGTGTTGCCAAGGGATTTGAGTGGCCTAGCAGATAGAATCAAGTGCTTCAAGATTGAACCATACCATGGGTTTCCAGGATTTCTTCAATTACGATATTTCGGGAAAATGAACTATAATTGGAAATATAAAAACTACGAATTTATGAATACATCTCTTTCAAACAACTACGCGAGGCTAAATATGGATGGTGTTGCAAATAACTATTACCCTGGTCTACTCCTAAGAAAGGCCTGGCCAAAAATCATTAGTGGTCCAGCAATTAAGCATCGACTCGAAATTACGCTTCATGGTCATTCTTTCATACGCGATTTCGTCCGCAGTATGTGGTGCCCACAATGGCCAAAAGAAGCCCAAGGTTGGCTTAAACGACCTAGGAATAATGGATGGCCGACCATTGACACAATCGCTGAGGTGACTCAAAATGGTTGTCATATTGTTTTCGTTAAGCATCGTTCTTGCAGAGACGATATACTACAGTGGAGATTTTCATTCTCGTTGGCGGAAATAATTTTACTTCAGAGTTGGACTCAAATTCAACAGATTGTCTACCATTTGTTGAGATTCTTCTGCAAGAGAGAATTAATACAAAAGGATTGTCCAAAGGAGGATGAGGTTCTCTGTCCGTATCATTTAAAGACGCTGATGTTATGGACTTGTGAAGTGATGTCGCCGGAATGGTGGAATTCCTCTTCTGCTATATCGATCTGCTGTGAGTTATTGAAAAAGCTTTCAGACTGGCTAAAGAAGAGGCACTGTCCGAATTATTTTATTCCTGAAGCAAATTTGTTTCATAAAGCATCGAGCTTCACAAACCATGAGAAGACCGAAAAACGACTAAATGAATTCCGAAATTGTAGCATTCTCTGTGATTGGTTCTTTGAAAATTACATACTGCCGTTCATTCGGAGACACATCGAGCTTAAAAGCACATTGGAGGTAATGCCACACTTAGTGGATTTCATGCTGTCTCTCTTTGAGTTTAGGAAAGTGACTGAGTCAGAATCATTGGATTTATACTTTTATCACACATTCTCATATTCACATGACTACAGTCGTCGTTTAATAAAAGGTGGAAGAAGTTCAGGACTGCGCGAGAGGTTTGTATCGAGACATAGTGGAAAATTTTATGAATCGTTAGCACGAGTGATAGAGCTTCCAACAATACAGAACGTCTTATGTTTCACGTACTATGACACCCTACTGTTTATTTTGCATACAGCGTATGGTTTAAGCTGCGGAGAGATTTCCTGGGATAGCAGTCTCTTTGTTGAATTTGTCAATGGAATTTCAATGCAACCAAAAAATGTAAGGTCTCAGTATAATAACTTTCCGAAAGCGTACACAGCACAAAGTTGTCTGTTTCAATTTCTGCGTGCTCAGGGTCTCATGCAAAATTTAACTGGATCAAATAGTCGTCCAGAATTTCAACTACTGTCTCTCATGTCAAAAGAGTTTCTTAGAAGAGCTTTAGGACACGAAGGGTCTAAATGCAACGGAATTGCTCCTGCAGCTTTGGCCTATCTAGCTGCTATCCACTTTGCCAGATCAGAACACCAACTAGCAATACGCTTCTGCTTGTCAGTTCTCATGGATCAGACTTCCCAAGGGGATAAGGAGACACTGAATGCAGGTTGTTTGTTGTTTATTGACGATGTCGCAAGAATCGTTGGATTGTGTGTGCTTCAGAAGAAGATTACTGACAATAGTCTTCATTACACTGGCAGGCGGCTTTATCTTGATCTGCGTCTTTCACCCGAGATCTTTGCTCATTATTTAACTTCATTATCTGCCGAAAAAATACCCAAAAATTTATATTTTCATCATGACTTGCCG
This sequence comes from Allolobophora icterica, assembly GCA_963556255.1. Lineage (NCBI taxonomy): Eukaryota > Metazoa > Annelida > Clitellata > Crassiclitellata > Lumbricidae > Allolobophora > Allolobophora icterica. Next base: position 30,640,580 of record OY744617.1, read on the forward strand.
GACTCAGCATTTCCTATGGACGAATATTTGAAGGCTTTAATAAAACCGAAATGCATTGTTGCGATTGCTACCAGACATATCGTTTATCACAAAACTGATGCATTAACGGAAACCGAGACTTCAAGTGTGAATCCTTTGATAGTCAAAGAAACAATAATTGATATTCTAATGGAATATGCTCTAGAAAATATGATTTCATTCTACAATGTGATTCGCAAAGACTTTGGCATCCAGTGCAACACAGCTGATTGCTATCGTGCTTTGTACCTTTACAAGTGTCGCCAATACGATAAAGTGCAGTATTTGTGTGAGCTAATTCTTCAAGGGCCTGATCTGCAGAGCCATCTGAAGAAATTTTCATTTGCGAATGTTTTATTGTCGCCACCACTAGATTCATTTTTCGATAGAGACGTACAGTCGTTACTTGGATTCCAGACAATGTTTTATTATTTATCACCTTCGAATGACGCTATGGGCAACGTTGAGTCAATGTTTGAAAAGTGTGCGTACTATGATAGGCCTAGGCATGATTTCTATTTTCTTCGCTATCGTTACTACATTAAAAACCACTATTTTCTTGGAAGATATTTTCTTGCAAAATATTTGAAAGTCAGATGTTATATTGATTGCAATCTTCCGTATTCAGAAGCATTGACTGAATTTACTGCTCAGGAAACAAATCTTCCGTTTGAACACACCATTCGCAGATTTCTTCTACGAAAGCTTCGTAGGCCTATCAAAAAATAGTTCAAGATTTTCATTGTATCAGTGACCACATTGGGTTTTCATATGAAGTTTGCTTTCCGTGATATGTGATTCTGAAGAATGAAACTTGCTACTAAAGCATTGCTGCGTGATCCGGCTATCGCTTGAGACCCAATACATAGCCTTGAAAGTTTTTGCCGTTCTAGTGTGGAGACTTGGAAAAAACGTCTACTTCGCCACGTCAGTGTGGCGCGATTCGAAAGTCGCATGATAGGGTCTGCTATCCAAACAGTAAGAAAGTTTCATCGCAATTAAGAAGAGGTCGTTCCCGCATATGTGCGCTGCAACAATGGGAGGAAGGCATTTGAAGAAGCGTTGCAGCACCACAGTATGGCTGTCCGGTTTCTAAGACATCTTTGGTGTCGGCAACACTCGAGCTGAGAGTTGCCTGTTCTAAAAACCAGAAATAAGTTGCTTTTTACTCCACAGTAGGTTCCGGTTCATCCTCAGTGCCGTCTTCTTCAACCTCTGCTCCACAGATCGAAATGCTACGTGGGACTCCGGAGCCCGTGATTCTCAGAGAGACACTCTGAGTGCGACTTTATTTTCTCAGCCTTTCAGGAAGCTTCTTCTATATGTGCGGCAATGATTTTCCAGCCATTCAAGAAGCACCCAAATGAGAATGAACTGTTGTACGATTTCATGCGTTCTTCGAAAGTTAATAGTTATATCACATTTCGTGACATTACATTACGGTAAAACTCGCTCCATAAGAAACCCTAAAGAATAGGTTTAACATCTTCCAGAAGCGGTACTGGAAGAGAAGCATGAGCATTGTCTACAATGCCCAGGTATCTAACGCTGAAGTATGTAGACGCACAGGGTCGACCTCTATCGCAGAGATGATCAAGACAAAGACAGTCGATCACACAAAACATTTTTCTGTCAGATTGGACCCTGCTCGAGCTCTGCGAACGATCAGTGCCGTAGCGAGGGATGTTCCAGCGGTACAATGGAACAGGGCGCAATTTTTGCGACGAAATGATTTAATTATTAAACTAATTACCTTATCTTGAAATATAATATCCATTTGCAATGAAATAAATGTGATAAAATTAAGTGACAACAAATAAAAGTATATGTATATAATAATAATAATAATAATAATAATAATAATAATAATAATAATAATAATAATAATAATAATAATAATAATAATAATAATAATAATAATAATAATAATAATCTTTATTAATTGAAACTGAGAAGTACGCAGTAAGATTACACTGACATTTGATTCTGGGTCACGCTGCATCAAAGTCAGTGCTGATGGATGCTAGTAATTCAAACCGATCCAATGTCTTTAACTTAGACGACTTTCTATTGGAAAGTAGTCAGTAACCTTAAACCGTTGGAGAAGTATACCGAACTCCGATTGGCGAGGAAAATTATAATAATAATAATAATAATAATAATAATAATAATAATAATAATAATAATAATAATAATAATAACAACAACAACAACAACAACAACAACAACAACAACAACCGGAAGTATACAACAGGAGCAAGATGGTAGGGGATTTTGAGCAAGTCCTTCACTCACCATTACTTGGTCATTCGGTAGCGGCGCTTAATAAATGCATAATGATAATAATGAAGAAATCGACAGGAGCAAGATGCCGAGGGCTGTTAAGGGATGGTCAAATCATGCGATGGTATATCTATCGTCGTAACATCGTAGAATCGGCAAACGAGAAAACGGCTTTATTGGAACACGCAACATGCAAGTCACGTATGCAATTTCTGTGGTTCGATGAGGCTCTCCCTAGAAACTAGAAGACATTAACATCCGCTACGCAAAAATAGCACAACATTTCATAGGCTTCGCATATGCCACTGCTCTTGACGCCTTCTAAAACCATGTGGTGAAGTGTTGGTGGTGCAGGGTAACCGAATGAACAGTGTTTAATCTAGACACCTTTTGAGGGGGAAAATTTCCCCCCCCCCAGGATTTATGTTCCCCCAGAGGCCAGCAATATTTGAATGTAGACACCTGTTTTGGGGGAAAATCCCCCTCCAGGATACATGTTGCGCTCCCCCCCCAGAGACGAGTAATATAAGAATAAAATAAGACAATAAGATATGTGAAAATTTTTAAGAGATGAATTCCTGAAAAAGGTCGTCAAATTTTTGAGTTTCCGACGAAAGTGTGATGAATTACTAAAAAATTTAAAAAAGGTTATCAACTTTTTTAAAGATGAAATTCCCAAAAAATATTTTTGAGTTTTTGACGTTGGAACACGGAGGATGAAATATCCCCAAAAAGGTCGCCCTTGTTGGTCCCCCCGACAAACCTTGTTTCCCTCTCTTCTAGATTAAACACTGCCGAATGAATGGAGCGCTCGCCTTGTAACGCAGAGAGTATGATTTCGAGCCTCCGCTACCGTGGTCACTGTGTACGATCCCTGAGCAAGTCCTTCACTCACAGTTGATCACAGCCATCTATTGATGTTTGGTCATTAGATTGTGGCTTTTTATAAATGTGTTATAGTTATAATAATAATAATAATAATAATAATAATAATAATAATAATAATAATAATAATAATTATAATAATAACAATAATAATAAAAGTAGTAGCAGTTGTAGTAGTAATAGTAGTAGTAGTAGTAGTAGTAGTAGTAGTAGTAGTAGTAGTAGTAGTAGTAGTAGTAGTAGTAGTAGTAGTAGCAATAGTAGTAGTAGTAGTAGTAGTAGTAGTAGTAGTAGTAGCAATAATAATAATAATAACAATAATGATACTACTACTACTACTACTACTACTACTACTAATAATAATAATAATAATAATAATAATAATAATAATAATAATATAAATAATAATAATAATAATAATAATAATAATAATAATATAAATAATAATAATAACAACAATACGCCACTGTTATTGACACCCTGGCAGAATCATACCGCACCAGATCAGCTGAGGTTGCAGGGGCTGCTGCCGAGATAGCAGCTGATAGAAAAACATCCAAATATACTGCCATTTTGTCATCATATTGCTTTGTGCCTTGGCCTTTGAAACTCTGGGTCCAATAAACCAGGAAGGCCTCGCACTGATCAACCTCCTCGGCTACCGCCTGGCCCAAAATAATATCAGGGGACAATGCCCCCCTAATTTTTGAACTCCCGAGGGATCATATGTACCTCGGGGAAAAAGCAACAATAATAATGATAATAATAATAATGGCCATTGCCTTCGAGACACTCGGGGAAATGAAATGCCGCCGGGATCAGTTTCCTTCGAGAGGTTGGTCGGCGACTCGCGGCCATCTCTGGGGAGCCGCGAGAGGTTACGTTCCTCTTCCAGCGCCTTTCCCCCTGTATTCAGCGCTATAATGCTATCGCTTTTCGCGGTACGCTCAATGACTTAGCAGAGTACGAAGTCTGATTTCCTGGAAATAACAATAAATAGTTCAATATCTAAGTTCCCGAGGGATCATTTGTACCTTGGGGCATAAAATAATAATAATAAAAATAATGATAGTACTACTACTAGTAGTAGTAGTAGTAGTAGTAGTAGTAGTAGTAGTAGTAGTAGTAGTAGTAGTAGTAGTAGCAGCAGTAGTGGTGGTGGTAGTAGTAGTAGTAGTAGTAGGCTAGTAGTAGTAGTAGTTGTTGTTGTAGTAGTAGTAGTATTAGTAGTAGTAGTAGTAGTAGTAGTAGTAGTAGTAGTAGTAGTAGTAGTAGTAGTAGTAGTAGTAGTAGTAGTAGTAGTAGTAGTAGTAGTAGTAGTAGTGGTAGTAGTAGTAGTAGTAGTAGTAGTAGTAGTAGTAGTAGTAGTAGTAGTAGTAGTAGTACATAGCAGCAGCAGCAGTAGCAGTGGCAGTAGTAGTATTAGTGAATTCCTGGGGCTTTTAGTACACATTTTATCATTTTCCTTCCCTTCATTTACCACTTGGGACTCGGTAGCTGAATTATTGAAGCGTTCGGCCTATAATTCGGAGAGTACGGGGCTCGAGCCTCCCCACCCCCCGAGGTGGTCACTGTTTTAGGACCTTGAGCAAGTCCCTGAGTCACTACCTACAATTGCTCAGCGCCATCGATGTTCTGTAGTATGTTCGTTTGTGCACTTCTCTACATTGTAAAGAATGCACTATCAAATACAGTTGCACTGAAGTAATCTTCATTCAAATTGTGGATACAAGGTTAATATTGTTTTGCAGCTCCACTGTGGCTGTCCAGCGTCGTGGCTCACTTCGCTCTGCAGCGCAGGCTGAGATCCTTGTCGTGGACTGCTATACAGCAACACCGTGCTTTCTGTGTCTCTGGCCCAGCGACCTGGAATGGGCTCCCAGTAGCGCTGCGCCTGACCCAAATCGATTGCTCTTCTCTGTTCCACTCTTGCCTTAAGACTGTCTTGTTTGACCGGGGTTGGACTGGGAGCGCTCATGAGTAGATAACCTTGAAGGGGCGGTATATAAGACCTCGGTAATAATAATAAAAATAATATAAAAAAAATAATAATAAAAATAACAATAATAATAATAATAGTAATAACAATAATTGTATTGCATTTTCATATTTGTAAATGGGCCTCTAGTGGGCCTATAGGGTGAACCGTTCAGAGGCGCTCCCAGTGCGCAAGGCCACAAGAGAAGAAATAATTCTTGAGAAATGCAATATAATTCTATAATCTATTTCTGTAATTTCGTCTAGAGTAAATCTATTCTATAAATCTATTCTGTCGATTTTTAATTTTTAAATAAATTAACAGTGATAATAATTGTAATTGAAATTGGACATTTACATGAAGAACATACCAAGCAGAGGATCTTTCTACGCTAGCGTTAGATGTCGTCAAGAACAACAATATGGCGTCAGTTAACAAAGCAATATTACAAAACAATGGTACATCAGGTAAAAATGCAATTCAAAAGGTAAACGGTAGCATTTCAAAAGGTAGAAGCTAAGATGATAATTCAAAAGATACAAAGATAATTCAAAAGATAAAAAGGTGAATCAAAAGGTTAAATGTAAGTATTTCCTAACTTGACCCTTGAAGTGCAGCTGAACACGATCAACTGACTTATGACGGCACAAGACAAATTGTGAAACGACTAAGAATCTAGACTCACTGTGATGAAATTTGGCCTTGATATAAGGTCATCTGGTTAGATGAGTTGACAAAAGTACATGTCAGATAATCAGTATAGTTAGTTCTATATACATTTAGTGCAAACGATATCAGTCGACGACCTTTACATACATCTAAAACTGCACATGACACCAGTAGATGACTTGTATACATCTAATGCAATTGACTATAATGACTTTTGTATACATCTAATGCAAGTGACACCAGTAGATGACTTTGTATATATCTAATGCAAATGCCTATATGACTTCTGCATACATCTAATGCAAATGACATCAGTGGATGACTTTGTATGCATCTAATGCAAATGACTAATGACTTCTGTAAACATCTAATGCAAGTGACATCAGTAGATGATTTTCTATACATCTAATACAAATGACTATTTGATTTCTGTATTCATCTAATGCAAGTGACATCAGCAGATGACTTCTGCGTACATCTAATGTCCCTTTGTCATCATCGGATGACTAAGGTTCAGATGAATACCTATGTGCAGAAGAATGTGACCTTTCTGTGGCATTGTTTTCCCTTTCAGCTGGACATCTCTTCCCCCCCCTTTCCTAGAGAACCACATGGCGCCTACACACTTAGCTTCGACGGCCAAGTCCACGAATTCGCGTGATTGATGCTAAGCGGATGGAAATGGTCTGAAGCTCAATTCAGCAGCAGCAGCAGCAACCACAGCAACAGCGGCTGCTGAATCTTTGCTATGACTGCTTTGCATGCAACCTTAGTCTCCGCAACCGTCTGTCTATTAAGCTGTGTATCTGTCTGTGGCTGTCCGACTGTCTGGCTGTGTATGTGTGTATACGTGTCTTTGCCTGCCTTTCTGCCAGCGTGTCTGTATGAGTCTGCCTGTCCGCTTGCCTTCCTATCTGTCTGTTCGTATATTTGTCTGCCTACTTTTCGCTGTGTATGTGCTTGCTTGCCTGTCTGCCAGTTTGTATAGATGAGTTTGTTTCTGGCAATCTGTCTGTCTGTCTGTCTGCTTGCATTCTATCAGAATGTATGCGTATGCCTGTCCGTTTGATTGCATGTGTTTGTGAGCATATCTGCCAGAGTGCCTGTCGGCTTATCTGTCTGCCTGCCTGTCTGTCTGTGTACCTGTCTGCTTGTCTGCCTATCTGCCTGTTTGTCTACCTGTCTTTCTGCTTATCTGTCTGTCTGCATGTTTGTCTGACTGCTTATCAACCTGGCTGTCTACCTGTCTGCCTGTCAGTCTGTCTACCTATCTGGATGCCTGCCTGTCTGTCTGCCTGTGTATCTGTCTGTCTGACTGCCTGTCTGCCTCTCTGTCTGTCTATATGTCTGTGTGTCTGACTACTACTCCGAGATCTATCTCGTTCTCTCTCCCTGAATAGGATTTAATTAAGATGCCGAGTAATCCGTCATTTTTCTTGTCGAGCGTTTAGGTTCTCGGCACCATATTTAACCCCTATAACCCTGCGGCGGGGATGAGTGGGGAGCAAAGGGTGAGAGGACGCTAGCCGACACCCCGCCTTCCTTCCCCCAGCCTCTGTGTCCGATCAGCATCTTCCGTGAAGGACGACAACTTCATCCATCAACGCTAGGACTTCCGTTCAACACCTTGCGCCATCTCGCAGACAATAAACAATTGCTTGCACAGTGCACATGTATATACATATATGTGCACATATACGCACACACATATATACATATTCATATATAAATAAATATACATACGCATATGTATTTATACAGATACAGTATATACATATATTATCTTAGCCATACAAATGAAAGAGCGTGATCAGTGTGTAGAGCACATAATTGAAATGATGAGTTTGAGACTGAAAGACAGATATCTGAGAAGTCTGAATAGGGAAGAAGTAGAGGAAGAAGAAGAAGAAGAAGATGATGATGATGATGCAATTGATGAAGGTGATGTTGAAGATGATGAAGACAAAGAAAATGAAAAAGAAGAAGATGATGACGATGATGATGATGAAGGTGAAGCTGAAAATGAAGGTGCTGAAGGTGAAGATGATGAAGCTGAAGATGAAGAAGGAGAAGAAGAATGAGAAGAAGAAGCTGTCCCTCAGGCTACTATCACCTATAGAGGCAGCCATCAGCTTGAAGTGCTAGCGGCTTCATTTTCCTAACCTCGGCGCATGAGGCGGGTGTCCAGTCCTCTCTCTTGCCGTTTCATCTCCCCACCGACAGTGTATACACTGTACAGTCAGTGTACTCTTAGATCTGAGTTGGTAAGGGACACCGGAGGAGCAGAAATCTTGCAACAACTTCTACACCGGCAAGGATTTGAACCGCGACCAATCAGTTGACAGTCGAGCACACTAACCACTAGACCAACGTGTATATAAGAACCTCTTAAAATTGTTTTACCTGTGAGATGTAAGGAACGATTTCAGACAATCTGAAACTTTTCTCGTGTTTCAGTTCCATTACTAAAGTAAAATGCATTTGTGTAAATCTCCGAAATTTCTCAGCCCCATCCAAAACGACGTCGGGTAGACCAGCTTATTCACCGGTGATATCCCTCTTTTCCGCCGTGCCTAAGCCGGGAGCGCCTTTAAGTAAGGGCGCTATGTCATGTTCAGATTGATTGATTGATTGATTGATTGATTGATTGATTGATTGATTGATTGATTGATTGATTGATTGACTGATTGAGACATTAGTATATGAAATCATGTCCGCATTGGTTCTTTGGTCTGTTTCTGTGCCAGGTCAGAATTTGGGTGAGGTCAAGCCGAGGAGACAGCGTGGTGCTAAGGTGAAAATCGGTGGTCGTAGTGTGATGCAGTAGTAGAGCAAGGACAGGGTAAAAAAACGTGCCACCCACCAGCACTTTATTACCGCCCGAAAGTCTAGTTTCTTTTCACTGGCGACGACGACAATAAACTTCCATCTAGCAGACTGAACCCCATCAGCAGGAAATCGAGAAAACAGAATACATGCACAGCGTGATGCGCACCGGTCCACGAAACCAAGTCTGAAGCGATTGTATCTAGGTATACATATGACTCGGTGTTCCGAACTGCAGTCCTAAGTCAGTATTAAATGTGATCGGTGGCATGGAAGCAAGGGAGAGAAAGACTGAGAGAGAGACAGAGAGAGACACACGCACGCAGAGAGAGCCCGCTAATGTCAATGCCAGTCTAACCGCGCTCTATGGGGAGCGCCTGAACACGAAGGGATGTAAAAAGGAACAAGGATTTACAGTGTCTGTATACGGGGACAAACAGCAAGTAGCAAAAAGCAAACAACCCATATGCATTATACAGTTATAAAGACAACATACTACGCGTAAATATATTTTTCTTTTTCTTCTGTGTTCTTCCCTTTATATTAATAATATTCGTGTTTATTGACAAGCTCACTGACAAACAGCAGTAAGTAACACGGCAACATACGACAGTACAATTATCAAGGTCTTATTTGGTGTGCGATATTTAAATGTTATACTCATTTTAATTTCAACCTCATCGGTTCCAAAAATAAATTATTCTTTTTTGAAAATTGTGAGTGTGGAGAGGAAAAAATCACACCACTCCAAATATTCACCATCCAGCATTTCGCACATAGGATGCCGTCTATGAAACAGTAATTTTCTACATTTTACACACAAAGGTTATTGATGTTTCTGTTTTAATATTACTAGGGTAGAACCAAAGGTGGTTCAGCAATATAGCGACGTTTTAAATGCTTATTTCCTTTGACTCCACCGATGAGAAAGGGCATAATTTATGGAAACTTCCATTGTTTTAGGTCTGTATAGGGCCTATAGGCCCTATCATACAACTTAAATTCATAATACAATGGCATAGAAACGAGACCTCATTTACACCTATATAACCGTCGTATTGTTACTGTAAAGCATGAGCGTTTGTTTATTGTTATTATTATTATTATTATTATTATTATTATTATTATTATTATTATTATTATTATTATTATTACTAATAATAATAATAATTATAATAATAATAATAATAATTATTATTATTATTATTATTATTATTATTATCTTATTATTATAATTATTATTATTATTATTATTATTATTATTATTATTATTATTATTATTATTATTATTATTATTATTATTATTACAGAGGTTTTATAAAGCGCCCCTTCAAGGTTATCTACTCGTGAGCGCCCCCAGTCCAACTCCGGTCAAAACAAGAAAGTTTTAAGGCAAGAGTAAAGCAGAAAAGAGCAATCGATTGGGGTCAGACGCAGCGCTACTGGGAGTCCATTCCAGGACGTTGGGCCAGATACAGATAAGGCATTGTGTTGCTGGACAGCAGTCCGCGAGCGGGTGACAAAGAGCTCAGCCTGCGCTGCAGAGCGAAGTGAGCCACAACGCTGGACAGCCACAGTGGAGCAGCAAAGTTCCCGGAGGTAAGAGGGAGCCTCAGCCAAGCCCTCAAGGAACCACCGAACCAAAGCAGAGACCCAATCAGCAATGCGGAACCAGTGGAGCACCTCCCGCATGTACTGCGAGACCAGGCCAAACTTAGGGATGCGACCCACCAGCCGGGCAGCCGTGCGCAGGACCTGACTGAGGCATTTCAATCGGCATGTTGGGAGCCCATCATATATGGCGCAACCATAATCGAGGCGGGAGACCACAAAAGCATGGACAAGTGTAAATGCTGAACTAGGAGAGAGGGAGCGAGATATGACACTGAGTTGTCGCAGCTGGTAGTAACAGCTGCGACAGAGGAGATTAATATGTTGGACAAATGTAAACTCCTGGTCTAAGGTGACTCCTAAGTCTCGGACTGAAACTAGGAAGGTGAAATGCGGGTATTCCTAGGCCAGGGACCCAAAGTCTTCTATGCGAGCTGCTGACGGGTGCCAAGCCAGATCAGATGAATCTTGGCCGAATTGAGCCGTAAGCGATTCGATGACATCCAGGCATGCAGGTTAACAGATTACTTATTTGCTTAGATTATTAGATTACTTACAACGTAAGGCTACATAACGCTGTTTGCTTAAGAAACGTCCTCATTCAAAGTTGGTTTTCATGGCTATGAGTTAATTAAACTGCTGAAATTTCAAGGTACTCTATCAGATTAATGTGTTCTCTGACGACAAACCGTAATAAAACGTCTTTTGAAAAACATTTATCTGTCTAGCAAAGGCTTTGAAACAACGTGGACTTCTTGTTATCGAATTTAAGGCCTGACCAGTGTAATCAGGTAATGGACTTGCGAGACATTTTCAGACACCTTTTTAACTTGCTCAACCACACTATGATAATTAGCAATTGAGGTTAAACGCTAATCAGTTACAGATAGGATACAGAGAGTATCCCAACTAGGAAATTGCAGCATATACGATCAGAAGCACTAAGATTGGCTTGCAGGGCCGCTAAGGGTACGCCCTTGTTGGCCAGTGATTGTTTTAACGTGCAATGATACACAAAACGTGCAGTGATGAAAGGCTATTAACCTCTGTTTGTCCACGAAAAGAATTGTAATTCATAATTATTTATGATTCTTATGCGCTTCGGCGCTCGCCATGTGCAGTGATAAATTTTCCTTAAAACATGCCCTGTTGTTGGCTATATAGAAAATGAGTGTGGTGAAATGCCCCTTCAATTTCGTCGACTGGATTCAAGGTTGGATCAAAACTTCTTGTTGCCTATGGCCATCCAGCGGTGTATACCATGCAGGGTCACTAACTATTATCGCGCCGCTGATAATAAACCAAATTCTCTATTTAAGAGTACTGAAAATTTCTTTTCTTCTATTCTTTAGGCTATATATTCATTCTCTAGTCTACTCACAAACAGCTCTCCGGAAAAATAAACATAATTATTGAAGTAGACTTATACTTAACAAAACAGATTAATAAACAGATAAATTCACAGGATTTTATCAGATCCCTATCATTGTAGTTAATAAATAGATTTAAGCACATAATAGTGTTAGTGTTTCTCAACAGGAAAATAGTAATAGGGGCTCAGGTATATCATAATGTGTGGAATGTAGATCCTTGTACCCATAATTGTTTTCATATGGAATGTCCACATGAGGTAGCTGATGTGAGAGTGTGTGTGTGTGTGTGTGTGTGTGTGTGTGTGTGTGTGTGTGTGTGTGTGTGTGTGTGTGTGTGTGTGTGTGTGTGTGTGTGTGTGTGTGTTGAGAGTGTGTGTGCGCATGTCTATATGTATCAATATGTATAAATTAGAGACGTAGAAGATTAGCGGTTGGTAAATAACTGAAACACTACGGAGCGGTCAAGACAGTGGCTTCTCCATGGCGCACTGCATACCTCTGTTCGTCAGTCTGCCTGTCTGTCTCTGTAACTACGTTTCTTTGTGTCGGGCCATCGGCATCTGATCCCCGGAGTCTACGTGCGGTGCAGAATGGCGCTTACAATAACAGCAACAGCATCCGTGCCTGGTCAGTGCAGCCGGTTTCAGCAGCTGGTCAGCACTGAACGATGGGTGTAATATAATCCAATCTAATCCAATCCAATTCAGTCCAGTTCAGTCCAGTCTAATCTAATCCAATTCAATCCGAACTAATCTGATCTAATCTGATCCAGTCGAATCCAATGCAATGTAATCCAATCCAACCCTATCCACTTTAGTCTAATCTAATCTAATCTAGGCCAGTCAAAACTAATCTAATCCAATCAATGTAATCTGATCTAATCCAATCAGTCCAGTTCAGGCCAGTCCATTGCATTTCAATCCAGTCCTGTCCAATCCAAATCAATCAAATTCAATCATTCTAATCTGATCCAGTCCAATCCAATCCAAATCAATCGAATTCAACTCAATCTAATATAATCCAATCCAATCCAATTCAGTCCATTCCATCCTAATCCAATCCCGTCTGACCTGACCTGACCTGATCTAAACTAAATCTATTTGCTTGATCAACACATTTCCAGGTCAAGTTTCAACGATAGTAGCCCACGTATCACCACATAGGATAATTTTCTTTCCTCTTCCAACCGACTCTTTTAAGTGAACAACTCGTTCATATTGAAGACAAAGTCACTTAATGTACCGTACACTGTGTCTCAATTGAACTGATACCCTTTTTGTTTTGGCAATAAATCTGCCAATTCTAAAAATAATTCAATGCAATTTTGGACTTTGAAAGAGAGATAAATTATCAACATTCTCCTAAATTTTCATCAAATTCCGTCTACAAGATCCAAAGTTTTGAACATTCAAATTTGGACAAACAAAATTCGAACTTTCCAACATGTGAAAGATAAAAATTATTTCGTCGCAAACACTTCATGCGTCCCCTAGTAAACTCAGCTACTATGAGTACGCTGACCGTAAATTGTCGGTGGGAAGATGAGACGGCGAGGGTCACCCGCGTTCATATGCCGAGATTAAGAAAATGAAGTCGCAAACACTTCATGCCCATGGATGCCTCTCGGGTTAGCTTAAGGGACTGATCTTCGTCCTGTTCTTCTTTTCCACTATATATATATATATATATATATATATATATATATATATATATATATATATATATATATATATATAGTGGCGCAAATGACACACACACATATATATATATACATTTGAGATCTAACCTGTATAGTATTAGTATATTTATAGGGAAAGAATAAACATATGGAAAGAGAAGTACTTCAGAAGAAAAGGTTCTCGCTGGCCAAAATACAGCTTCCATAGATTGAAGAAATTATTCACGCTAAGTGCCAATAATTCAATTGTGTGGCCTTTCTTAGCCACCAGGTGGCCAGAGAGCTTACCCATTTGTACTAAGACGGCAATCGTTTGTGTGTGTTCGTGCATCTGAACGCGTTTGTGTGCATGTGTGTGTGTGTGTGTGTGCATGTGTGTGTGTGTGTGTGAGAGTGAGTGTGTATGTGTTTGTGTGCATGTGTGTGTGTGTGTGTGCATGTGTGTGTGTGTGTGTGTGAGAGTGTGTATGTGTTTGTGTGCATGTGTGTGTGTGTGTGTGTGAGTGTGTGTGTGTGTGTGTGTGTGTGGAACGTGTACAACTGTACATGAATGAGTTAGTGAGCGAGTGAGTGAGCGTGTTAGTGAGTGAGCGACAAGTAAGTGAGCGAGCGAGTGAGCGAGTATGTGAACGTGAGACTAAGTGAGTGAGTGAGTCAGCGGGCGTGCGATTGTGTAAATGTGTGAATGAGTGTGTGAGGGAGTGAGTTAGCGAGTGAGCGAGTAACTGAGCGAGTGTGTGAATGAGTGAGCGAATGAGGGAGCGAGTGAGTATGTGCACGTGTGTGAAATGGTCACCCTTACCGATCATTGGTCTTCGAACTCTTACTCTTCGATCTCGTTTTGCTATAACTTGTAACAGTCTTGTATTACAGATTCTGCGTTTATCTATAGGTGTCACAAAGGCACTTATGACTTAAGTGTCATGCAATGATTACAATAAATTAGATTAGACTAAAATGGAGAAGTTTAGATTAGATTATAATGGAATAGGTTGGAACATATGGATCATTTCAGACAATGTTAATTAAGAATGGAATAGATTGTATAAGAATGGGCTCGGATTAGATTAGATTTGATTAATTGAGCATTTAATCGAAGAACCTTCCTCCCGTCTGAGTGCTGCTAACCTGCTCATACCTTCCTCCCGCCATAGTGCTCCATTCATTGAGCATTTATATAGCACCCATGAAAGTGGCGCTATATAAATCCTCGAATGAATGAATGAATGAATGAATGAATGAAAAGGATGGTTAAGAACTACATGTTCATTCACAGGCGATGGATCTTCCTTTGACGCTTCCTGGAGTCCAGAGTCTCAGTTGGTAGGATGCAGAGATGGAATTTCATAAATTTAGCTCCAGTTTCACTTTCAATATGGACCAACAACTGAGTGACATTGACTGATTGGAAGTTCGACTTGACCGATCCAGATATTGGATATTCAATCCTTGAAAAATTAATATCAAATTAATCTCCAGATAGACTATCCTGCTGAATAATTTATATTTACACTACAGTACTCACACACTGTCTGCCAGCTGTCAGAAACTAACGTGGCTACTAAAACATACGGTGTCTGGGAATTAAGAACTCGGTTCTAGAGCTGAACTTTTTCTGGGTCCCTTTAAATTATTATCATCATCATCATAAGTTCCTGAGGCCAGCCATTTGGCGGCGATGGTTACGAATAGACGATCAACTTGTCCTCGGTCAAGTCCATTGCCCCCCTTCGTGTTAGTCCAAGTGATGATATTACCTCATTTATATGTCTCTCCATCACAGTCTTGGTCTGCCTTTGTTTCTTTTTCCTTCAAATCTGTATGTATATATTGCGTATGCACACATACACACGTACATGTATACACAAATGCATACACATACACACATGCATGCACACACACATACAAATATATGCGTGTAATTAAATAAATGCATGGATACATGCGAGAGTTTTTTGCCACATGTGTCTAGTGTAATTAGAAATGACTTGTGTGTATACATCCTTAATGTTCAAACGTGCCTGGTTGTGGCGCAGCTGGTGTTCAGCGTACTGGGGAGTGGGGGGAACCACCACAACGTTCATCCCCGTTTACTCTTAACGGAGTGGCTGAGTATTCATCCTGGTCTTTGATTTCCGGATTAGACGAGGCCTTGACTACCAATTATCGCAGCGCTTACAACTACACGGTCGGCTGGACTGACACTTGATGAAATTGCGCTACATGAGACGAGACGGGTTCGTCTCAGCCTCGTTCTCAATCCACAGACGAGAATTCTCTCTCGTCCGACTAATTCGTCGTCTTAGTTGTCCACTAATGATCGAATTGATTGCGGTGACAGCCAGCTGTGACTAGGCTGTACGTAATCAAGACTCCCTATCCTTTTCCCTCTGTTTGCCTGTCTGCCTGTCTGTCTGTCTGGCACTTAGCAATTAGTGCGAAGGACTCGCTCAAGGTCCTTATACACAGTAACCGTCGCAGAGGAGGCTCGTAATGCATACTCCCCGCGTTACAACCCGAACGCGCTAACCAATATTCCACTGTGCCCAACAAATCGTACGTTGGAAGCAGGCGTATGTGAACGAAGGTTCTCCAGTTTTGAGACCTTCCTGAAGCAAATGGCATTAGGATGCTGGATGCTGATGGAGAGGCGAGGACTTGGGTTCGACACCCCTGGTCTGGTAGACAGAAATAATCTCTCCGGACAAAATCCCCTCGGGCATAATAGCCCCGAAGATTATACCCCTCGGGCATAATCCCCCAGACATTATCCTCTCCAGGCTAGGACGTATCTCCCCTACGGCCTAAGGAATAATAAATAGAGCGATGGTTCACGATAGTATTCATGCACGATTTAAATCATTCGATGAAACAAATAGTCTATGTCTTATATCAATTATTTAATAAACCTTTGTCTAGAAACGAAAAGTTGTATCCAAGTTCGTGCAGCGTGTCTTCAATGGATTTTCTTCCATCTCGCCGATGTGGCACAGCTGCAGCAACCGTGCCTGTAGCTGCTTGGTGCTGCACTTGACCCACTTTTTGGGGCTGACTTCGAGCATCCTGAAAGATCGCGGTGCTCACCATGCCCTCATCCTCCTGCAGCGCTCCTGTAAGTACGCACACTGAAGGGTGACAATGGCCCATCAGGCTCGCGAATCCATTGTTCCAAGATTCGCAGAAATGATTTGTTCGAGCGTTTACTGTTAAGATAGCGTCATGGATGTTCCACACAGCAGGTGGAAACACTGCTAGAATCCTTTGGATTCGCAAAGGCTGAGTGCTATGGCTAATTGCACAGATGGGAATTTTGTCCTTGGGGTATTATGTCTTACGCAAAATAGGGGTTATGTCCAGGGTATTATGTTCTACACTCCCTGGGCTGAAATCTATGGCTAATTGCACAGAGGGGAATTTTGTCCTTGTGGAATTATGTCTTACGCAAAATAGGGTATTATGTTCTACACTCCCTGGTCTTGATGCTACGAAGCACTTACCGAACACCACCTACCCCGACAATCCCTTTTAATGGGCCCCAAATTCCCAATGAACCCCACCTGGTCTCTAATTGCCACCAGTGGCGCAATGCGTGCGAACAATGGGCATAATTATCTAGGAAAACCGAAGTTCCTGCCTTTGGCGAAAGTCACCAATATCCAACACTCACTCTAGTCTGGATACGCAACCCATGTGATGCCAAATGAGGACCGTGTAAAATAAGTTCCGTGAAATATTGTTGTTATTATTAATTGGCTACTTATAGCGCCGGTGTTTAACGCGCAAAGCATCAACCGATGCCGCACCAAAACCCAGCCGTAATCAGCTCAACATCCAGGAGATCAGAGAAGTAGCCTTTGGTGGTTAAGCAATCTGAAAAAGTCTCAAGCCGAGAACGAAATGACGTCTGCGACGAAGCAGAACGAACAGACACTTTGATTGGCTCACGTGACCAGAACGCCGAAATTGTTTCTAAAAATAGAGTTCTTCCGTTTGTAGTAATTTTATATGTAATTAGTAAATTCCTTCGTTTGTCGAAATATTGTTTTTTTCGGAGAAGCAGTGCAAACGACCTGGCTTCAACGAATTATGATTTCTGAAAAAGATTTCATTAGAAGTTACCATCAACTTGGGCGTTATGCTAACGTCGTTATCAAGGTCAATGAATTAGTCTGGATAAGTACAGACAGACTGTTTCGTTGACTGTCAATGCTTCCACTCCCCAATTACTAAAATGTTTTCAAGCAATTATTGTTACAAACACATCAGTTCACTATAAAAGTCGCTCCACTACGTTCTGCCAAAAGTGGGCAAAGTCCTAATCGTTTTGCCCCCTCCCGACCTGACTGAGCACACCAAACCGGTTTTCAGCATCTGAGACGTGGAAACAACGTGGCTTCGTAAACCTCCTCGCACGAAGAATCCACGGCCTCTAAATTCCCATTTGTACTCTGCGTCGTTTCTCTGTTGGCGAAAGCGAGATTTTTTTAACGAGGGGTTCGGACGATTTCGACCGCGGGCAACTAACACAAACCGACAGCCTATTAGCAGCTGACAGACGTACGGACAGTGGGGATGCTGTGCTTACCGCTACCACGCACGGCAATAGCTTATCGTTAGTCGAAGAACGGTACCCGGACGGTAGGGTACCCGAGGCGCCGGTCACCCTGCGGCGCAGTAGTTATCGGAAAACTGCCAACAGAGTAGAATTTTATAGCGGCGTTCCTCCGGATTATGCATGCATAACTAGGTCGCGGCCGCGCTTCGGTTAATCAAGCGACGAGCGGACCCGGAGCGTTGGCGCTGGTCGCCCGGCTCTCACGGGCTCCTCCTATTCACCGTAAACAACGCTTAACGACAAGTCTTGTGTAGGGAGAAGGGACGGATGGAAAAGCAGACGGAGAGATAGACAGATGGAGGGACGCTGCTTCCGAGAACCGGTTTGCTCTCTGGGAGTCTGTATGGAGCTACTGGAGTGTAGGTCTCTGAGGAACTGTGCGGACTGAGGGCGATCACTACTCGTGTGTGTTAGGCAGTCATCTATTCGTTCTTTCGTTCATTCGTTCAGTCATTCATTCATTGGTTCAGTCATTCATTTGTTCAGTCATTCGTTTTTTCAGTCATTCGTTCATTCGTTCAGTCATTCATTCATTCGTTCAGTCATTCATTCGTTCAGTCATTCGTTCGTTCAGTCATTCGTTCGTTCGTTCAGTCATTCAGTCATTCTTTCGTTCGTTCATTCATTTCCTCAGTCAATCATTCTTTTGTTCAGCGGTCCGGTTGTTCCAGCTAATTATCTTGATTTCTGATGCATAGGGTCACACGATGTCGCCAGAGTCGGTTTCTCTTAGCTGGAACAACACAACAGCTGTCAAAACAATAAGGTATGGGCCTACGTGGACGTCCGGTTAATTAAGGTAAGGTATGGCAGACCAACACTTCGCTGGATAGACAATATAACTGAGGACGTAACTAGACTAGGATTAGCATTTAGTGGAACAATGGACTTGGTTAATGACCGAGGACAATGGAGATCATTTACCATAACCGTAATCTCGAGACATATACTGTAATAGCGCGCAATAAAGCATTCCATTTTCGATAGAAAAGGCCTAGGCTTAGACCTCATACCAAGGATTAGACCTTATGGCAAAGGCCTAAGCTTAGACCTTATAGCAGAGGCCTAAGCTTAGACCTTATAGAAAAGGTCTAGGCGCGCAATGACACGAAGTCGCGGTAAACAGGTTATTCACAGGCGTTCAGCCAAAACAAAATCGATTGGCAGGTAGGGTCAAAGTCGGTTGCAGGTCACGATCCAAAGGGTCAGGCAGGCAGACAGTCAGACGGCTAAGGTGGATGGTGTTTTGAGTTGAAACGGCGAGGGAGGTAAGGGGAAGAGGACGAATCAGGATTTGATTGGTGAAAGAGCAGTGTTTTCAGTCTTCAGAGAAAGACCCATGGAGAGATAGCAGGTGGTGATGTTTTGGTATATATTTGTACCCATGGGCGGCTATCTGGAGGGACGGGGGAACATGTCGCCCCCACCTTTAAGAGTGGGGGGACACTCCATACATTTGTCCCCCCACATTTTGAAGAAACACCAAAAAGGCGGAGAAATGTAATTGCGCGTGAGGGTTTTCGCAGCGTTTCTGACCAGACGAGGTATAAATAAAATTTTTGAGTAGAAGTGTCCCCCAAAATTATGAGAAAGAAGAAGGAATTCGTAAAAATGTCAAAAGAACTAAAAGTTTTGAGACGAAATCATAAAAAGAAAAGGGTTATGAAGTTTTTGGGAAAACGTGGCGAATGACCTAAAAAAAAGGTCATCAAGTTTTTTGGGAGATGAAAGCGACATTCTTTGAGATGAAGTGGCAGCAAAAATTTTTGGGGGGACAAGATTTTCCAAAAACGGTCGTCGACGAGATCGTGGCCGACTTTGTCCCCCCCACCTCTGAGACAAGATCGCCGCCACTGTTTGTACCCAAAGCCGTCAAATGGCTGGGTTCAGAACTGATGATGATGATGATGATGATGATGATGATGATGATGATGATGATGATGATGATGGTGATAAAGCTGGTGATGATGATGAACACTGAATACTACTCATAAAACAGGTAACAGGCCTACACGTTGACTTCAAGTTAGGCATAGTCTTTTGGATAAGTGGGAAGTCCAAAATGAAAGTATGCATGTATTTATGTATGTATATATGTTAGTGTATGCATATATGTACTGTGTGTGTAACACTGTGTATGAATGTGTGTTTGCATGTGGGTGTGTGTGTATGCATGAAAGTATATGTATGTGTGTGTGTATGTACCTATGTGGATTGTGGATACGTATGTACGTAAATGTGCTTGCATGTATGCATGTAGATGTATGTATGTACGTACCCATGCATGTATATATGTATGTATGACCTGTATGTATGTGTGTACGTTAGTATGTATGAATATACATAATATATGTGAATGCATGTACCTATGTATGTATGTATAACATTGTGTGTAACACTGTGTATGTATTACTATATTCACGTACAACTGGACATTTGACTCTGGACATTTGTCTTATCGTCGCCATAATTTAACGTAAACAAAACCTGTCAGCAGCAGTAGCAGCGGAAACAACCGCAGCGTGACATGATGGATGGAATGATCAAGCTTAGAAATCGTACAATCAAGTTGAGCATTGTGGCGACACCTAGGGACTGGAGTTTATCCGACAGATTGCTGGGAAATTTCTGTTACGCGCTCGGATTGTGACTTTTACAGGAGCGGACGCGTGGGATATTGAACGAGTCGCTTTATTCGGGAATGCGGTCAACCTTAAGGCATTTGCTATAAAGTATTAACTATAAAACTGAAAACATTGTTCTTTCGCAAATCTTATCCTGATTCCTCCTTTTGCTCTTGCCTTTGTCGCCGCTTCAATTCTAAACACCACTCATCTTAGCCGTCTGACTATCTGCCTACCAGACCCTTTGGATCTTGACCTGGAACAGATTTTGACAGGTCTCAGCCTAGGCATTTGCTAAAAGGTCTAATAATAATAAAAAAATATCTGTATCTGACTCCTGAGGGATAACATGTACCTCGGGATAAATAATAATAATAATAATAATAATAATAATAATAATAATAATAACCACAATAACAATAACAACAACAATTTATATTGCGCCGTAACGCGGCCATACCGATACAAGGGCGCCTCACAACTACTAGCGGGCAGGATAAGCCTTGGCGAACAGATGGATTATTAGCCAAGATTTAAAAACAGTCCACTGAGTCGGCCAGTCTGATGGCGGGTTAAAGACTACTGTTGAAGCCTAGAAATTTTCGTAACGTTTCCCTAGACCCACCCACCCACCCTCCCCAGCGTTACGTAACGCGCCCGGGTGGCGAATCTCTCTAAAGAATTACACTAAACGGTAGGCCTAACGTCTCAGGTTTAGGCTACCCTGTAGGCCTAATCTATGCCAAAACCAATGGACATCCGGGTCGTGACCTTCGAATTCACGGTAAGTAATCGAATATTTATTATTTCTGTTATTTCAAAGTTCGGCAAAAGATACAAGAATCCCCCGACGGAATACAATAGGGCCTAATTGTCCGTCCCTTAAACAACCTGTCAAAGGCAACTCACATCCAGTTTCTTTTTGAAACTGTCAAATTTCTGGTTTTATGCGAATGCAACAACGAAAGTCTTCTCCGAAAAATCAACCAAGAACAACAAGATTGCGTCCTTAATTATCGCAGACGAAATTTCAGAGTCTAACCAGTTTGGTCATTCGCCATTGGGCCGTATTTATATACAGAAATAGGTCACTCAGTCGCGTTGCTTCATTTTCTGTATGGCTCCCTACGAGAACCATACAGACAATGAAGGCGCGAACCTTCACAATTTATAGGCCTACTATTGCGTGTTTTTAGTTAAGTTTTAAGTCAATGGCACGAAGTTTGAACTTCGATCACATCGTGTCTAAAGTGTCATTCGATGTTAATTTGAAGTTCATTATAACTCAGTCTTGTTGTCAAGACCAAGACCAAGACCTTGAACCTCAAGACCAAGACCAAGACTTTGAACCTCGAGACCAAGACCAAGACCAAGACTTTGAACCTCGGGACCAAGACCAAGACCAAGACCTTGAACCTCAAGACCAAGACCAAGACCAAGACTTTGAAACTCAAGTCCAACACCGAGAAAAATACCCAAAAAATCACAAAATCATACTATTCCTTACTAAAAAAAATGTAAAGTCGGACTACTCGCTATTTCAATAAAACAATAAATCTTTTATTTTATTCAAACAAAACAACTCCAAATGCAGACTGCAGAGAATTCCGAATTCATATTTACAAAAGTCCTTCATGCGAAATGTTATTCCAAATGCCTGTTGCATTTTATAAAAACCAATTCGCTCAGAATTTTCTGACCAAGACGTGACCTGTGGGCCTCATAAAAAATCTGCCATGTGAAAAATACGTTCTACAGTGCTGAATTTACTGGCACACAGAGCAGCTTTTCAAGTACCGGATGTAAATGTACAAATTGTGAGTCTGTTTTGAAATCATTCCAAGGTAGATAACCGGAAGTCAAAATAAATGTCCAAAACAACAGTAAAGCCTCACTCACACCGTGTAAATACTAAAGCAATTGTATTAGTAATTATTGGATAAATTTTTTAAAATCCTGGCGTTTTGTTAAATGACTGTTCATATTGACAGCCGGTCTTGGTCTTGGTCTTGCAAAACCAAGACCAAGACCTTGAGCCTCAAGACCAAGACCAAGACCTTGAACCTCAAGACCAAGACCAAGACCAAGACCTTGAACCTCAAGACCAAGACCAAGACTTTTAAAAACGAACTCGAGTGCACTCGAGACCAAGACCTTGGTCTCGAGGACAACAAGACTGTTATAACTTAACTGTTGGTAAAAGCGTTACGTAACGTTCATCTCCACCCACCCACCCACCCACCCACCCACCCACCCACGTAACGTTTCGTAACGTTTTCAAGGACCCCACCCACCCACCCTCGAGCGTTACGTAATTATGCAATGACCCCTAATGTCTAAGCCTTTGCCATTGAAAGGAGTTGCTCTCCGTTCGTTCATCCACATGCTCTAGGCCTAAGTGTGTCCTCCACGTTGATTTTTCTACGAAGTGCACAGAGGTTGTTCTACGTTAATTCATGTCGAATAACAGAACGTCTCCGGACAAACAGTCTCAATCTATTCGTTGCTGCAATAGATCAAACGTCCAAACACGCAGGAATAACAAACATACTGCTGCTGTGTGGGTGTATACAGGGTGGGCCATTAAAAATGAGAACATCATCGCGTTCAATCTGAATTATTTATTTAATTAATATACAGTATTTTTCTTATTGAAATGCAAGTAATTTATTGCTGAATGTTAATTTTAAAGAAATCAGAAATTATATTCTGTGTGTCCGCCTCGGTTCTGAACATTTTTTCTAAACGTCTGAACCACTCGTTAATGTTCCTGTCTATAAATCGCTGTGACGTTTTTCACCACTCCTCAACAATGGTAAATTTCGGTTGTTCAGTCTATTGTTGTAAATTTACCACGAAGGTAGTCTTTTTTTGGAGGGTACCCCAAATAGAATAGTCTACCTGGTTTAGGTCTCGGCTATTTGGGGGCCAGATGTCTGGTTCGTTGAAGGTGACAATGTTTTATGCTGTGTTTGATGGAGTTCCGTCCTGCAGCAACGTCCAATTGTAAAGATTACACCTTGCTCGAATATCAGGAAGTAAACCTGTTTCTAGAACGTGATCACAATAGTATTTACTGTTTACTTTGGCTCCGGGTTCAACATGCACTACATTGGTTTTCCCACCCGAGACACACCGGCCGAAACCATGATGCTGTGACCGAAATGTTCACGTTCACGTGCGAGCCTTGTTGCTGGAATTCGCTGTTTCTCTCTTGCATGAGAATATACACGATCATTTTGAGAATTAACTGGTATGGCAACTGTTAATGTCTTTTCATCTGTGAACCAAATGCTTCGTACACTTCTTTCGTTAACAAACATTTCAAGTAGGGGCTGACTTCGTTGCAGACGTTTTAATTTACAGCCTTCGTTTATCACCTGCCCCATCACGGTGATGGTACGCTTTAAGTTGTAAATAAAGATGGCGACCGGAAGTTGATGAAATGACTTACGTATGGGAAGTAAGTGCATTGTAGAATAATTGAGGTGTTTACGATTTACTCAAAGCTCAATTTGACATTGTATTAAAGACGATTGTACGTGATGATCTTATTTTTAATGGCCCACCATGTATATATTATACACATGCATATTTGCATTATATGCACTCCAACTCATGTATATACATATATATATATATATATATATATATTCCGCAAAAATAAATTACATTCGTCAATATATATATATATATATATTATCGGTCAATTATGTTATATGTATATAATACAGTCGTAGGCAATAACAGACAAGATATCAGCGGATGGCGTACCAAAGCCCCGGTTTCTGCTGGGTGCATTTGACACCGGCGCTGTAGTCCTGCATGGTCACTGTTACTATGGTAACTCGACATCCTGCATGGTGACTGTTGCTATGGTAACTCGACATCCTGCATGGTCACTGTTGCTACGGTAACTCGACATCCTGTATGGTCACTGTTTTGCTATGGTAACTCGATATCAGGCATAATCACTGTTACTATGGTAACTCGACATCCTGCATGGTGACTGTTGCTATGGTAACTCGACATCCTGTACGGTCACTGTTGCTATGGTAACTCTGCATGCCACGAGAGCGATGAACGGAGAGCAGATCACAACAGTGTCACTGGCCGGAAAACAATTTCGAGATGTCTCGCAATCTAATTGGTGAAAACAAATTTATCGTTCTCATGGCAACAACTTAAGCACTGCGATTTGCTAACCTTTAATTGCCACTTCAAGAACATTCTGCAGACACGACGATAGAAGACCACAATCAAAGGGAGATGACAGAAGCCATGAGAGTTAGGTCTAGTCTACCTGGGTGTCGCTGGCTACATGTTCCGATGGTTCAGTTCCTGTTTACGCTTGGGCGCCGGGGTCAGAGACAATCAGGGACCTCGATTAGAAACGGGGTGGAGATTCGAGGTCAACAAAATAACAGACTAAGGTAATGTAGAATACACACACGCATGCGTACAGAGATACACGCATACGTATATACATGCATACATGCATACATGCATACATGCATACATACATACATACATACATACATACATACATACATACATACATACATACATACATACATACATACATACATACATACATACATACATACATACATGCATACATAATTATATACATACATACATACATGCATACATGCATGCATACATACATACATGCATACATACATACATACATGCATACATACATACATGCATACATACATGCATACATGCATGCATGCATGCATACATACATACATACTGTACATACATACATACATAATGCACACATACACACGTACATACGCACACACATACATATATACATGCACACATGCACACATACATACATGCATATGTAAAAACATACCTACATACAATCATACATACATACATACGTACGTACATACATACAATCGTACATGCATGCAATCATACATATATGCAAACAATCAACCATCCATGCACATACATACATACATACGTTCATACATACCTCTACCCTATTCCCTGTACCCTTAGTAACCCTTGCCCTTTTTCCACCCTCCTGTCATATTATCATGTCAGTCTCTCGCCTCATAACCCCATCATCTTCGTCACATGGATTTCAATGGCTTCGATCTAAGTCCACAGCGAAGACGATTCCCTGTCGCCGGAAGTGACGGGCTTCCTTTGTCCTCCTCCTCCGCATCTGTTCGCTCATGCGTCGGGCGTTCATCTCAGGGCTGCTGAGGCTGCTCTGTATTCGTTGCCAGGGCGACGGATGGGCGTATGCGCAGGGACGGATGCGGACTTGGATGGCTGCTTCGGATTCAAAGTGCATCTTTGACACGATGAGTCGCAGCGGGATTTCAGCGGATGCGATTTCTCTCGTTGCAGGAAAAAGACAGGGAGGGAGGGAGGGAGAGAGAGACAGAGAGAGAGAGAGAGAGAGAGAGAGAGAGACAGACAGACAGACAGACAGACAGACAGACAGAGAGGAGAGTATCTATGTATGTGTGTATGTATGTATGTAGGTACGTATGTATGTATGTATGTATGTATTAGGGTGGTTCTGACTTTCATGGGAAAAAATTTAAACTGTTTTTTCTGGACTTTCCGCTTTTTGTTGTGTTCCAATGAATATAAAAGAAATATGTACGAAGTTATGGAACATTATCTTGTCATTTAGGGGTAGCTCAATAACATTTAAATTTGACATAATGGTATTTTAAAAGAAATTTTTCCATTATCCATTATTTTTTATATTTTCCTTACCTAATGAAACAACTATGTTTAATTGTTACTTTTGTGAACAAATTGTCAAAGTAGTAGTTCTAAGTTATTTCAAATTATTAGTATGACTTTATGTTATTATGTAATAATAATATATGGCTCAAAATCATTTGCTGAAGTTTATTTTGACATAAGCATTTCTTTCTTGCATTCTGGAAAGTTGCGTCTATGATCATGCACTACTTGAAGGAGGTACTGTTTCTGGTGTTCTTTCTTTGTAACTATGCAGTTGTACTCTTCTATCAAAGCAACTCCTCTTTCAGCATTGTCATTTACAACTTGTAGATGATGAACAATTTCTGAGGCAACTTTATAATCATCTCAAAGTTCCCATGTTTCAGGATCGCTTTTCAGGAATTCATTAGAGATTCTCAGCCGGTCAAAAAACAGCAGGGAGTTCATTGTAACAAAATCTTCTATGTTCATGACCACAGATTTCTGAACATTTACCCGTATTCTCTTAGGAGCATCATCTTGGCCTGGTCGCTCGTGTAAAGCTTTCACCATTCCTCGTTTGGACTTGGCTGTCAATGCCGAATAAAAAAAATGCTAAAGCCACGAGCTCCTCACTAAGGTACCACAGATGACCTGCAAATTTTTTGCTGGCTACTTTGAGAGAGCAGGATTTTCTTTTTTATAGCTAACCAGAGTTTTCAGTAAACATAAATCATTGTTAGGAGCAGAAGCAGGAATAGTTTGTCCTGCCCAAAGCTGCTGCCAGACTTGGTGTCACAATATTTGTTGTTGGTCGCTTTTTTAAAGGAGTTTTCCTTTTCACTAAATTTACATTTTAACTGCCACCATCTTCGCATTCTTCGTTTGAATCATCACTTCTAGAGGTTTCAAGAATAATTTTCTCGTTCATGGCTTCCAAATGTTGATCTTCTCTCTGCTTTATATCCATGCTTGATTTTGTCTTTTAGATGCCCTCATTTCTTTTGAAGTAAGTACCATATCAACTTTTCCCATACATCCACGGCGACCTTTTTCTCTTTGGGCAAGCAGAAACTCTTTATCCTCTTGAATATTGATTATGTTTAAGGCATCCAAGTGAGCAATATCAAACAAAATATCTAAGGCATCAGCAAATTCTGTTTAATTTTTTGCTGAATCTCAGTTTTCCTGTTAAAATTTTTCTTTAATTTCAACCGCTATTCATGTATAGTCTTTCCAACTTTGAGATGGCACGGTGTTCTGGTTGCATTGGGATGCGCGCTTTATTCCCAAAAATTGCAGCCTCTCTTGCAACAGCTCTTGCACTTTCAGGGATAGTTTTTCTCAAAGTTTTGTGATGATAAAGAAAACACTTAAAACTTGCTTATTTGAAGGAAGTTTGCTTACAGTTATTTTAATGTCTTGCGAGCCTATTAACCAAATTAAAGTCTTGCTTCTACTGTTCACTGTACATTCAGCCATATTTCTAAATGTTATTAGAAATAACTATTCAAAATTTTACAATTCTCTTGTTCCGTGTAAGAAAATTAACTATACTCGATGGCTTCCAAACACGTCTGCATACAGAACTGTCAATAAGATTTCTGACTACAAACCATGAAGGCCCTCAGTAATCACAATTGAAAATTAATTTTAGAGATTCATAAACAAATATTTATCTGTAGGCCTAACCATTGCTCTTGTGAATATATAAAATTATATATAATTATAGGGCCTATATATATTGTCATCATTTAAAAACCGATGCGTATATAGTATATACCTAACTGATCAAATAAATAATATTATTACTAATCGTAACTGTAACCGTAAAACTGAAACTGTGTCTCTTGGATGCACAGTAGTTAGGCCATGTTAGACAAGCTCTGAAAACTTCAACTTCATTGAGCTACCTCTAAATATTGCTCAAATCAGCTCATATTTGGCCAGATTTATTTTAGTGTGTAATAGAACAAGATACTAAGCGGAAACAATCACATTTAAAAACTTCAGATTTCAGAACCACCCTAGTATGTATGTATGTATGTATGTATGTATGTATGTATGTATGTATGTATGTATGTATGTATGTGTGTATGTATGTATGTATGTATGTATGTATGTATGTATGTATGTGTGTATGTGTGTATGTATGTATGCATATATGTATGTATTGTATGTATTTATGCATGCATGTGTATATATAGTAATCACAGCGAGACAGACAGACAAATTAGATCACACACGCATACAGACACACGTACGCAGAGCGACACCTAGCGACCAAGTGAAACCGAACTGAAGTGGATGTCGCTGTGGAGAGACGCGAACAGCAATTGACGTAACGCGATCCGAGGTGAAGAAGCCAGACGAGTAGGAAATGGAGATTCGCGCGCTTCAACCACCTGTTCTGAGTCGCTTCAAATGGATTCGACTCCTAAGCCAACGCTTAAACAAATGCAAATCGCTCTGCACAGGAGTACAAGCAACTGCTGCAGTTAGAGAGAGAGAGAGAGAGAGAGAGAGAGAGAGAGAGAGAGAGAGAGAGAGAGAGAGAGAGAGAGAGAGAGAGAGAGAGAGAGAGAGAGAGAGAGAGAGAGAGAGAGAAACAAAATGCCAGAAAACTATTGTTTTTTTAACGCATGGACTGTTAACACGTGTCTACTGTCTAGCATAAGGAAGTGCTAGGGCCTTTAGACAGCATATTACCAAGTGAGATAAGCGTAATTGTAGTGTAGAGATTTAACTCGTTGTCATAGCCATGGATTCTGCGTGCAGTTTCAATAAACACTTGAAGACTGTTCTTTTCTGCAAGGTTGGGCTCGGAGCGCCTCTGCGCTGTTATATTTGGAGAGGCGCTATATAAATGCTTTTAATGAATTAGTGAATGAATTATACATCAACCGAAAAGCTAATTCACCTGAGCCAGCCTGAACAAAGGCGCTCAGTGAAATCAGTAGGTGAGGCAGGTAAGATGAGGGTTCAGTTCTGTATCAACTTCAATAGGTCAGAAATGGAGCAGGAATTCGAATGGATATAATGATGTAATAGTCTACTACTAGACACTAACGAGAAGAAAAGGAATGTTAAGGATATGATATATGTGCCGAAAAATCATTTAGTCTCATTGTAAAATGGCAAATGTGCCGGAAAATATTTTAATTTTATGGTAACATGGCAAATGTGCCGGAAAATCATTTAATTTCATTGCAAAATGGCAAATGTGTTGCAGAATCGTTTACTTTAATGTAGAAATAGGTGTACAGCAAGTTTCAATTAGATAAAAAAAAAACAGCAACGCCTTCAGACTTATCTGACGTTCATAACAGTTGAACGTGGTCCATTTTCATTACACGACGCTGGGTATTTGCGCAATAACTCTGCAATGATCGCCCCATCTTCGTCATAATTTGGCTGAAAGGTTTCAGTGTTATTGGGCAGAGAAAATGGGCCAACGACCAAGCCAGTAAAATGAATCGCCGATGTTTTGGCGAGGGACAGTATCAATTTGTGGGACGCGGTAGTCGTAAGGTTAAGCGCTCGAAAATAGAGCCGGAAAACCAAAATCAGCACTTACACCATACGTTGCACTAGGCCTACTTTACATTCATTCATTCATTCATTCATTCATTCATTCATTCATTCAATCAATCATTCATTAGACATTTATAGAGCGCCTCTTCAAGAGGCTACTCAGAGGCGCTCCCGATTCCAGCACAACTAAACAGAACCGTGTTTTGATATGACATAAAAGGTATCTTTTAGGGTCCTAGGGAGCAAGAGCATCTCCATTTACAATACGCGAGCCACATGGGGAGGATGAAGAGTGCCTTGAGCTGATCCAGACAGATAATGGTAGGTATATTGGGTGCTATATGACTTCATTTGGTAAGCTCGGTTTGCGAGGACGAGTGGCAGGGACCAGTGTGTAATCTAGACGTCTTTGGGCGGAATGTCCCCCAGGATTGATGTTCCCCCCAGAGGCCAGCAATATTACAAGGTAGAGACCTTTAGGGGAGGAAAAATCCCCCCAGGATACATGTGGATACATGGTTCCCCCAGAGAGAAGATTTCCTAAAAAAAGGTCAACAACTTGTTTGAGAGAGTAATTGACGTAGAAAAAGTTAAAAAATCGGACGAAGGACTAAAAAAAGGTCATCAACTTTTAGGAAGATAATTAGGAAAAGTCTGAAACTTTTTCAAGATGGATGAAATTACAGACAAAAATCTTGTGTAAATTCGTTGGTCCTCCAGGAACCTTGTTTCCCCTCCCAGAAGAGGGGGGACTAGATTAAACACTGGGCAGGGACTTTCCCCTCGCTCGACTGATTTTCTGATCCACGGTGTGCGGTCAGTGTACTCATTAACAGGCGAGTTGTTAGATGGCTTCTGTGGAGGATAGTCCTTAACACTTATTTAACCGTGGTGTGGCTCTGAACCTTCTATCTCTCTCTCTGTTGATAACGGGAAAGAAAAAAAGACTTATGACGCTTGCTACTAGATTATAGCGAGGAAAAGGGACGTAAAGAAGAGGAAGAATGCGAATTAGATCGTGAAGATGAATGCGAAGAGGAATGCGAAGAAGAAGAGGAAGAGGAGAAAGAAAAGTTATTGTGGGGAAGAGCTAGTTCTCTCTCTCTCTCTCTGTCTGTCTGTCGCCCTGTCTGTCTGCCTGTCTGCCTGTCTGTCTGTCTGCCTGTCTGTCTGTCTGCCTGTCTGT
>OY744617.1:30679065-30706565 GCA_963556255.1 Allolobophora icterica
AGGGCATTTCTGTTAGCATTACTAGGGCATTTCTGTTAGTATTACTAGGGCATTTCTGTTAGTATTACCAGAGAATTTCTGTTAGTATTACTAGGGCATTTCTGTTAGTATTACTAGGGCATTTCTGTTAGTATTACTAGGGCATTTC
This sequence comes from Allolobophora icterica, assembly GCA_963556255.1. Taxonomy (NCBI): domain Eukaryota; kingdom Metazoa; phylum Annelida; class Clitellata; order Crassiclitellata; family Lumbricidae; genus Allolobophora; species Allolobophora icterica. Next base: position 30,679,214 of record OY744617.1, read on the forward strand.
TGTTAGTATTACTAGAGAATTTCTGTTACTATTACTAGGGCATTTCTGTTAGTATTACTAGGGCATTTCTGTTAGTATTACTAGAGAATTTCTGTTAGTATTACTAGGGCATTTCTGTTAGTATTACTAGGGCATTTCTGTTAGTATTACTAGGGCATTACTGTTAGTATTACTAGGGCATTTCTGTTAGCATTACTAGGGCATTTCTGTTAGTATTACTAGGGCATTTCTGTTAGTATTACTAGAGAATTTCTGTTAGTATTACTAGAGCATTTCTGTTAGTATTACGAGGGCATTTCTGTTAGTATTACTAGGGCATTTCTGTTAGTATTACTAGGGCATTTCTGTTAGCATTACTGGGGCATTTCTGTTAGTATTACTAGGGCATTTCTGTTAGTATTACTAGGGCATTTCTGTTAGTATTACTAGGGCATTTCTGTTAGTATTACTAGGGCATTTCTGTTAGTATTACTAGGGCATTTCTGTTAGTATTACTAGGGCATTTATGTTAGTATTACTAGGGCATTTCTGTTAGTATTACTAGGGCATTTCTGTTAGTATTACTAGGGCATTTCTGTTAGTATTACTAGGGCATTTCTGTTAGTATTACTAGGGCATTTCTGTTAGTATTACTGGGGCATTTCTGTTAGTATTACTAGGGCATTTCTGTTAGTATTACTAGGGCATTTCTGTTAGCATTACTAGAGCATTTCTGTTAGTATTACTAGAGCATTTCTGTTAGTATTACTAGGGCATTTCTTTTAGTATTACTAGAGCATTTCTGTTAGTATTACTAGGGCATTTCTGTTAATATTACTAGAGCATTTCTGTTAGTATTACTAGGGCATTTCTGTTAGTATTACTAGGGCATTTCTGTTAGTATTACTAGGGCATTTCTGTTAGTATTACTAGGGCATTTCTGTTAGTATTACTAGGGCATTTCTGTTAGTATTACTAGGGCATTTCTGTTAGTATTACTAGGGCATTTCTGTTAGCATTACTAGGGCATTTCTGTTAGTATTACTAGGGCATTTCTGTTAGCATTACTAAGGCATTTCTGTTAGTATTACTAGGGCATTTCTGTTAGTATTACTGGAGCATTTCTGTTAGTATTACTGGGGCATTTCTGTTAGTATTACTAGGGCATTTCTGTTAGCATTACTAGGGCATTTCTGTTAGTATTACTAGGGCATTTCTGTTAGTATTACTAGAGCATTTCTGTTAGTATTACTAGGGCATTTCTTTTAGTATTACTAGAGCATTTCTGTTAGTATTACTAGGGCATTTCTGTTAGCATTACTAGGGCGTTTCTGTTAGTATTACTAGGGCATTTCTGTTAGTATTACTGGGGCATTTCTGTTAGTATTACTAGGGCATTTCTGTTAGCATTACTAGGGCATTTCTGTTAGTATTACTAGGGCATTTCTGTTAGTATTACTGGGGCATTTCTGTTAGTATTACTAGGGCATTTCTGTTAGTATTACTAGAGCATTTCTGTTAGTATTACTAGAGCATTTCTGTTAGTATTACTAGGGCATTTCTGTTAGTATTACTAGGGCATTTCTGTTAGTATTACTAGGGCATTTCTGTTAATATTACTAGAGCATTTCTGTTAGTATTACTAGGGCATTTCTGTTAGTATTACTAGGGCATTTCTGTTAGTATTACTAGAGAATTTCTGTTAGTATTACTAGGGCATTTCTGTTAGTATTACTAGGGCATTTCTGTTAGTATTACTAGAGAATTTCTGTTAGTATTACTAGGGCATTTCTGTTAGTATTACTAGGGCATTTCTGTTAGTATTACTAGGGCATTACTGTTAGTATTACTAGGGCATTTCTGTTAGCATTACTAGGGCATTTCTGTTAGTATTACTAGGGCATTTCTGTTAGTATTACCAGAGAATTTCTGTTAGTATTACTAGGGCATTTCTGTTAGTATTACTAGGGCATTTCTGTTAGTATTACTAGGGCATTTCTGTTAGTATTACTAGAGAATTTCTGTTACTATTACTAGGGCATTTCTGTTAGTATTACTAGGGCATTTCTGTTAGTATTACTAGAGAATTTCTGTTAGTATTACTAGGGCATTTCTGTTAGTATTACTAGGGCATTTCTGTTAGTATTACTAGGGCATTACTGTTAGTATTACTAGGGCATTTCTGTTAGCATTACTAGGGCATTTCTGTTAGTATTACTAGGGCATTTCTGTTAGTATTACTAGAGAATTTCTGTTAGTATTACTAGAGCATTTCTGTTAGTATTACGAGGGCATTTCTGTTAGTATTACTAGGGCATTTCTGTTAGTATTACTAGGGCATTTCTGTTAGCATTACTGGGGCATTTCTGTTAGTATTACTAGGGCATTTCTGTTAGTATTACTAGGGCATTTCTGTTAGTATTACTAGGGCATTTCTGTTAGTATTACTAGGGCATTTCTGTTAGTATTACTAGGGCATTTCTGTTAGTATTACTAGGGCATTTATGTTAGTATTACTAGGGCATTTCTGTTAGTATTACTAGGGCATTTCTGTTAGTATTACTGGGGCATTTCTGTTAGTATTACTAGGGCATTTCTGTTAGTATTACTAGGGCATTTCTGTTAGTATTACTGGGGCATTTCTGTTAGTATTACTAGGGCATTTCTGTTAGTATTACTAGGGCATTTCTGTTAGCATTACTAGAGCATTTCTGTTAGTATTACTAGAGCATTTCTGTTAGTATTACTAGGGCATTTCTTTTAGTATTACTAGAGCATTTCTGTTAGTATTACTAGGGCATTTCTGTTAATATTACTAGAGCATTTCTGTTAGTATTACTAGGGCATTTCTGTTAGTATTACTAGGGCATTTCTGTTAGTATTACTAGGGCATTTCTGTTAGTATTACTAGGGCATTTCTGTTAGTATTACTAGGGCATTTCTGTTAGTATTACTAGGGCATTTCTGTTAGTATTACTAGGGCATTTCTGTTAGCATTACTAGGGCATTTCTGTTAGTATTACTAGGGCATTTCTGTTAGCATTACTAAGGCATTTCTGTTAGTATTACTAGGGCATTTCTGTTAGTATTACTGGAGCATTTCTGTTAGTATTACTGGGGCATTTCTGTTAGTATTACTAGGGCATTTCTGTTAGCATTACTAGGGCATTTCTGTTAGTATTACTAGGGCATTTCTGTTAGTATTACTAGAGCATTTCTGTTAGTATTACTAGGGCATTTCTTTTAGTATTACTAGAGCATTTCTGTTAGTATTACTAGGGCATTTCTGTTAGCATTACTAGGGCGTTTCTGTTAGTATTACTAGGGCATTTCTGTTAGTATTACTGGGGCATTTCTGTTAGTATTACTAGGGCATTTCTGTTAGCATTACTAGGGCATTTCTGTTAGTATTACTAGGGCATTTCTGTTAGTATTACTGGGGCATTTCTGTTAGTATTACTAGGGCATTTCTGTTAGTATTACTAGAGCATTTCTGTTAGTATTACTAGAGCATTTCTGTTAGTATTACTAGGGCATTTCTGTTAGTATTACTAGGGCATTTCTGCTAGTATTACTAGGGCATTTCTGTTAATATTACTAGAGCATTTCTGTTAGTATTACTAGGGCATTTCTGTTAGTATTACTAGGGCATTTCTGTTAGTATTACTAGGGCATTTCTGTTAGAATTACTAGGGCATTTCTGTTAGTATTACTAGAGAATTTCTGTTAGTATTACTAGGGCATTTCTGTTAGTATTACTAGGGCATTTCTGTTAGTATTACTAGGGCATTTCTGTTAGTATTACTAGGGCATTGCTGTAAGTATTACTAGGGCATTTCTGTTAGTATTACTGGGGCATTTCTGTTAGTATTACTAGGGCATTTCTGTTAGTATTACTAGGGCATTTCTGTTAGTATTACTGGGGCATTTCTGTTAGTATTACTAGGGCATTTCTGTTAGTATTACTAGGGCATTTCTGTTAGCATTACTAGAGCATTTCTGTTAGTATTACTAGAGCATTTCTGTTAGTATTACTAGGGAATTTCTTTTAGTATTACTAGAGCATTTCTGTTAGTATTACTAGGGCATTTCTGTTAATATTACTAGAGCATTTCTGTTAGTATTACTAGGGCATTTCTGTTAGTATTACTAGGGCATTTCTGTTAGTATTACTAGGGCATTTCTGTTAGTATTACTAGGGCATTTCTGTTAGTATTACTAGGGCATTTCTGTTAGCATTACTAGGGCATTTCTGTTAGTATTACTAGGGCATTTCTGTTAGCATTACTAGGGCATTTCTGTTAGTATTACTAGGGCATTTCTGTTAGTATTACTGGAGCATTTCTGTTAGTATTACTAGGGCATTCTGTTAGCATTACTAGAGCATTTCTGTTAGTATTACTAGAGCATTTCTGTTAGTATTACTAGGGCATTTATGTTAGTATTACTAGAGCATTTCTGTTAGTATTACTAGGGCATTTCTGTTAGTATTACTAGAGCATTTCTGTTAGTATTACTAGGGCATTTCTTTTAGTATTACTAGAGCATTTCTGTTAGTATTACTAGGGCATTTCTGTTAGCATTACTAGGGCGTTTCTGTTAGTATTACTAGGGCATTTCTGTTAGTATTACTGGGGCATTTCTGTTAGTATTACTAGGGCATTTCTGTTAGCATTACTAGGGCATTTCTGTTAGTATTACTAGGGCATTTCTGTTAGTATTACTGGGGCATTTCTGTTAGTATTACTAGGGCATTTCTGTTAGTATTACTAGAGCATTTCTGTTAGTATTACTAGAGCATTTCTGTTAGTATTACTAGGGCATTTCTGTTAGTATTACTAGGGCATTTCTGCTAGTATTACTAGGGCATTTCTGTTAATATTACTAGAGCATTTCTGTCAGTATTACTAGGGCATTTCTGTTAGTATTACTAGGGCATTTCTGTTAGTATTACTAGGGCATTTCTGTTAGAATTACTAGGGCATTTCTGTTAGTATTACTAGAGAATTTCTGTTAGTATTACTAGGGCATTTCTGTTAGTATTACTAGGGCATTTCTGTTAGTATTACTAGGGCATTTCTGTTAGTATTACTAGGGCATTGCTGTAAGTATTACTAGGGCATTTCTGTTAGTATTACTGGGGCATTTCTGTTAGTATTACTAGGGCATTTCTGTTAGTATTACTAGGGCATTTCTGTTAGCATTACTAGAGCATTTCTGTTAGTATTACTAGAGTATTTCTGCTAGTATTACTAGGGCATTTCTGTTAGTATTACTAGAGCATTTCTGTTAGTAATACTAGGGCATTTCTGTTAATATTACTAGAGCATTTCTGTTAGTATTACTAGGGCATTTCTGTTAGTATTACTAGGGCATTTCTGTTAATATTACTAGAGCATTTCTGTTAGTATTACTAGGGCATTTCTGTTAGTATTACTAGGGCATTTCTGTTAGTATTACTAGGGCATTTCTGTTAGTATTACTAGGGCATTTCTGTTAGTATTACTAGGGCATTTCTGTTAGCATTACTAGGGCATTTCTGTTAGTATTACTATGGCATTTCTGTTAGTATTACTGGGGCATTTCTGTTAGTATTACTAGGGCATTTCTGTTAGCATTACTAGGGCATTTCTGTTAGTATTACTAGGGCATTTCTGTTAGCATTACTAGGGCATTTCTGTTAGTATTACTAGGGCATTTCTGTTAGTATTACTGGGGCATTTCTGTTAGTATTACTAGGGCATTTCTGTTAGCATTACTAGGGCATTTCTGTTAGTATTACTAGGGCATTTCTGTTAGTATTACTGGGGCATTTCTGTTAGTATTACTAGGGCATTTCTGTTAGTATTACTAGAGCATTTCTGTTAGTATTACTAGAGCATTTCTGTTAGTATTACTAGGGCATTTCTGTTAGTATTACTAGAGCATTTCTGTTAGTATTACTAGGGCATTTCTGTTGATATTACTAGAGCATTTCTGTTATTATTACTAGGGCATTTCTGTTAGTATTACTGGGGCATTTCTGTTAGTATTACTGGGGCATTTCTGTTAGTATTACTAGGGCATTTCTGTTAGTATTACTAGGGCATTTCTGTTAGCATTACTAGAGCATTTCTGTTAGTATTACTAGAGCATTTCTGTTAGTATTACTAGGGCATTTCTGTTAGTATTACTAGAGCATTTCTGTTAGTATTACTAGGGCATTTCTGTTGATATTACTAGAGCATTTCTGTTATTATTACTAGGGCATTTCTGTTAGTATTACTGGGGCATTTCTGTTAGTATTACTGGGGCATTTCTGTTAGTATTACTAGGGCATTTCTGTTAGTATTACTAGGGCATTTCTGTTAGCATTACTAGAGCATTTCTGTTAGTATTACTAGAGCATTTCTGTTAGTATTACTAGGGCATTTCTGTTAGTATTACTAGAGCATTTCTGTTAGTATTACTAGGGCATTTCTGTTAGCATTACTAGAGCATTTCTGTTAGTATTACTAGAGCATTTCTGTTAGTATTACTAGAGCATTTCTGTTAGTATTACTAGGGCATTTCTGTTAGTATTACTGGGGCATTTCTGTTAGTATTACTAGGGCATTTCTGTTAGTATTACTAGAGCATTTCTGTTAGTATTACTAGAGCATTTCTGTTAGTATTACTAGGGCATTTCTGTTAGTATTACTAGAGCATTTCTGTTAGTATTACTAGGGCATTTCTGTTGATATTACTAGAGCATTTCTGTTATTATTACTAGGGCATTTCTGTTAGTATTACTGGGGCATTTCTGTTAGTATTACTGGGGCATTTCTGTTAGTATTACTAGGGCATTTCTGTTAGTATTACTAGGGCATTTCTGTTAGCATTACTAGAGCATTTCTGTTAGTATTACTAGAGCATTTCTGTTAGTATTACTAGGGCATTTCTGTTAGTATTACTAGAGCATTTCTGTTAGTATTACTAGGGCATTTCTGTTAGCATTACTAGAGCATTTCTGTTAGTATTACTAGGGCATTTCTGTTAGTATTACTAGAGCATTTCTGTTAGTATTACTAGAGCATTTCTGTTAGTATTACTAGGGCATTTCTGTTAGTATTACTAGAGCATTTCTGTTAGTATTACTAGGGCATTTCTGTTGATATTACTAGAGCATTTCTGTTATTATTACTAGGGCATTTCTGTTAGTATTACTGGGGCATTTCTGTTAGTATTACTGGGGCATTTCTGTTAGTATTACTAGGGCATTTCTGTTAGTATTACTAGGGCATTTCTGTTAGCATTACTAGAGCATTTCTGTTAGTATTACTAGAGCATTTCTGTTAGTATTACTAGGGCATTTCTGTTAGTATTACTAGAGCATTTCTGTTAGTATTACTAGGGCATTTCTGTTAGCATTACTAGAGCATTTCTGTTAGTATTACTAGAGCATTTCTGTTAGTATTACTAGGGCATTTCTGTTAGTATTACTAGAGCATTTCTGTTAGTATTACTAGGGCATTTCTGTTAATATTACTAGAGCATTTCTGTTAGTATTACTAGGGCATTTCTGTTAGTATTACTAGGGCATTTCTGTTAGCATTACTATTGCATTTCTGTTAGTATTACTAGGGCATTTCTGTTAGTATTACTGGGGCATTTCTGTTAGTATTACTAGGGCATTTCTGTTAGCATAACTAGGGCATTTCTGTTAGCATTACTAGGGCATTTCTGTTAGTATTACTGGGGCATTTCTGTTAATATTACTAGAGCATTTCTGTTAGTATTACTAGGGCATTTCTGTTAGTATTACTAGGGCATTTCTGTTAGTATTACTAGGGCATTTCTGTTAGAATTACTAGGGCATTTCTGTTAGTATTACTAGGGCATTTCTGTTAGTATTACTAGGGCATTTCTGTTAGTATTACTAGGGCATTTCTGTTAGTATTACTAGAGCATTTCTGTTAGTATTACTAGGGCATTTCTGTTAGTATTACTAGGGCATTTCTGTTAGGATTACTAGAGCATTTCTGTTAGTATTACTAGAGAATTTCTGTTAGTATTACTAGGGCATTTCTGTTAGTATTACTAGGGCATTTCTGTTAGTATTACTAGGGCATTTCTGTTAGTATTACTAGGGCATTGCTGTAAGTATTACTAGGGCATTTCTGTTAGTATTACTGGGGCATTTCTGTTAGTATTACTAGGGCATTTTTGTTAGTATTACTAGGGCATTGCTGTAAGTATTACTAGGGCATTTCTGTTAGTATTACTGGGGCATTTCTGTTAGTATTACTAGGGCATTTCTGTTAGTATTACTAGGGCATTTCTGTTAGCATTACTAGAGCATTTCTGTTAGTATTACTAGAGCATTTCTGCTAGTATTACTAGGGCATTTCTGTTAGTATTACTAGAGCATTTCTGTTAGTATTACTAGGGCATTTCTGTTAATATTACTAGAGCATTTCTGTTAGTATTACTAGGGCATTTCTGTTAGTATTACTAGGGCATTTCTGTTAGTATTACTAGGGCATTTCTGTTAGTATTACTAGGGCATTTCTGTTAGTATTACTAGGGCATTTCTGTTAGTATTACTAGGGCATTTCTGTTAGTATTACTGGGGCATTTCTGTTAGTATTACTAGGGCATTTCTGTTAGTATTACTAGAGCATTTCTTTTAGTATTACTAGAGCATTTCTGTTAGTATTACTAGGGCATTTCTGTTAGTATTACTAGAGCATTTCTGTTAGTATTACTAGGGCATTTCTGTTAATATTACTAGGGCATTTCTGTTAGTATTACTAGGGCATTTCTGCTAGTATTACTAGAGAATTTCTGTTAGTATTACTAGGGCATTTCTGTTAGTATTACTAGGGCATTTCTCTTAATATTACTAGAGCATTTCTGTTAATATTACTAGAGCATTTCTGTTAGTATTACTAGGGCATTTCTGTTAATATTACTAGAGCATTTCTGTTAGTATTACTAGGGTATTTCTGTTAGTATTACTAGGGTATTTCTGTTAGTATTACTATGGCATTTCTGTTAGTATTACTAGGGCATTTCTGTTAGTATTACTAGAGCATTTCTGTTAGTATTACTAGAGCATTTCTGTTAGTATTTCTAGAGCATTTCTGTTAGTATTACTAGGGGATTTCTTTTAGTATTACTAGAGCATTTCTGTTAGTATTACTAGAGCATTTCTGTTAGTATTACTAGAGCATTTCTGTTAGTATTACTAGGGCATTTCTGTTAGTATTACTAGGGCATTTCTGTTAGTATTACTAGGGCATTTCTGTTAGTATTACTAGGGCATTTCTGTTAGTATTACTAGGGCATTTCTGTTAGTATTACTAGAGCATTTCTGTTAGTATTACTAGGGCATTTCTGTTAGTATTACTAGAGCATTTCTGTTAGTATTACTAGGGCATTTCTGTTAGTATTACTAGGGCATTTCTGTTAGTATTACTAGGGCATTTCTGTTAGTATTACTAGGGCATTTCTGTTAGTATTACTAGGGCATTTCTGTTAGTATTACTAGGGCATTTCTGTTAGTATTACTAGGACATTTCTGTTAGTATTACTAGGGCATTTCTGTTAGTATTACTAGAGCATTTCTGTTAGTATTACTAGAGCATTTCTGTTAATATTACTAGAGCATTTCTGTTAGTATTACTAGAGCATTTCTGTTAATATTACTAGAGCATTTCTGTTAATATTACTAGAGCATTTCTGTTAGTATTACTAGGGCATTTCTGTTAATATTACTAGAGCATTTCTGTTAGTATTACTAGGGTATTTCTGTTAGTATTACTAGGGTATTTCTGTTAGTATTACTAGGGCATTTCTGTTAGTATTACTAGGGCATTTCTGTTAGTATTACTAGAGCATTTCTGTTAGTATTACTAGAGCATTTCTGTTAGTATTTCTAGAGCATTTCTGTTAGTATTACTAGGGGATTTCTTTTAGTATTACTAGAGCATTTCTGTTAGTATTACTAGAGCATTTCTGTTGGTATTACTAGAGCATTTCTGTTAGTATTACTAGGGCATTTCTGTTAGTATTACTAGGGCATTTCTGTTAGTATTACTAGAGCATTTCTGTTAGTATTACTAGAGCATTTCTGTTAATATTACTAGAGCATTTCTGTTAGTATTACTAGGGCATTTCTGTTAATATTACTAGAGCATTTCTGTTAATATTACTAGAGCATTTCTGTTAGTATTACTAGGGCATTTCTGTTAATATTACTAGAGCATTTCTGTTAGTATTACTAGGGCATTTCTGTTAGTATTACTAGGGCATTTCTCTTAATATTACTAGAGCATTTCTGTTAATATTACTAGAGCATTTCTGTTAGTATTACTAGGGCATTTCTGTTAATATTACTAGAGCATTTCTGTTAGTATTACTAGGGTATTTCTGTTAGTATTACTAGGGTATTTCTGTTAGTATTACTAGGGCATTTCTGTTAGTATTACTAGGGCATTTCTGTTAGTATTACTAGAGCATTTCTGTTAGTATTACTAGAGCATTTCTGTTAGTATTTCTAGAGCATTTCTGTTAGTATTACTAGGGGATTTCTTTTAGTATTACTAGAGCATTTCTGTTAGTATTACTAGAGCATTTCTGTTAGTATTACTAGAGCATTTCTGTTAGTATTACTAGGGCATTTCTGTTAGTATTACTAGGGCATTTCTGTTAGTATTACTAGGGCATTTCTGTTAGTATTACTAGGGCATTTCTGTTAGTATTACTAGGGCATTTCTGTTAGTATTACTAGAGCATTTCTGTTAGTATTACTAGGGCATTTCTGTTAGTATTACTAGAGCATTTCTGTTAGTATTACTAGGGCATTTCTGTTAGTATTACTAGGGCATTTCTGTTAGTATTACTAGGGCATTTCTGTTAGTATTACTAGGGCATTTCTGTTAGTATTACTAGGGCATTTCTGTTAGTATTACTAGGGCATTTCTGTTAGTATTACTAGGACATTTCTGTTAGTATTACTAGGGCATTTCTGTTAGTATTACTAGAGCATTTCTGTTAGTATTACTAGAGCATTTCTGTTAATATTACTAGAGCATTTCTGTTAGTATTACTAGAGCATTTCTGTTAATATTACTAGAGCATTTCTGTTAATATTACTAGAGCATTTCTGTTAGTATTACTAGGGCATTTCTGTTAATATTACTAGAGCATTTCTGTTAGTATTACTAGGGTATTTCTGTTAGTATTACTAGGGTATTTCTGTTAGTATTACTAGGGCATTTCTGTTAGTATTACTAGGGCATTTCTGTTAGTATTACTAGAGCATTTCTGTTAGTATTACTAGAGCATTTCTGTTAGTATTTTTAGAGCATTTCTGTTAGTATTACTAGGGGATTTCTTTTAGTATTACTAGAGCATTTCTGTTAGTATTACTAGAGCATTTCTGTTGGTATTACTAGAGCATTTCTGTTAGTATTACTAGGGGATTTCTTTTAGTATTACTAGAGCATTTCTGTTAGTATTACTAGAGCATTTCTGTTGGTATTACTAGAGCATTTCTGTTAGTATTACTAGGGCATTTCTGTTAGTATTACTAGGGCATTTCTGTTAGTATTACTAGAGCATTTCTGTTAGTATTACTAGAGCATTTCTGTTAATATTACTAGAGCATTTCTGTTAGTATTACTAGGGCATTTCTGTTAATATTACTAGAGCATTTCTGTTAATATTACTAGAGCATTTCTGTTAGTATTACTAGGGCATTTCTGTTAATATTACTAGAGCATTTCTGTTAGTATTACTAGGGCATTTCTGTTAGTATTACTAGGGCATTTCTCTTAATATTACTAGAGCATTTCTGTTAATATTACTAGAGCATTTCTGTTAGTATTACTAGGGCATTTCTGTTAATATTACTAGAGCATTTCTGTTAGTATTACTAGGGTATTTCTGTTAGTATTACTAGGGTATTTCTGTTAGTATTACTAGGGCATTTCTGTTAGTATTACTAGGGCATTTCTGTTAGTATTACTAGAGCATTTCTGTTAGTATTACTAGAGCATTTCTGTTAGTATTTCTAGAGCATTTCTGTTAGTATTACTAGGGGATTTCTTTTAGTATTACTAGAGCATTTCTGTTAGTATTACTAGAGCATTTCTGTTAGTATTACTAGAGCATTTCTGTTAGTATTACTAGGGCATTTCTGTTAGTATTACTAGGGCATTTCTGTTAGTATTACTAGGGCATTTCTGTTAGTATTACTAGGGCATTTCTGTTAGTATTACTAGGGCATTTCTGTTAGTATTACTAGAGCATTTCTGTTAGTATTACTAGGGCATTTCTGTTAGTATTACTAGAGCATTTCTGTTAGTATTACTAGGGCATTTCTGTTAGTATTACTAGGGCATTTCTGTTAGTATTACTAGGGCATTTCTGTTAGTATTACTAGGGCATTTCTGTTAGTATTACTAGGGCATTTCTGTTAGTATTACTAGGGCATTTCTGTTAGTATTACTAGGACATTTCTGTTAGTATTACTAGGGCATTTCTGTTAGTATTACTAGAGCATTTCTGTTAGTATTACTAGAGCATTTCTGTTAATATTACTAGAGCATTTCTGTTAGTATTACTAGAGCATTTCTGTTAATATTACTAGAGCATTTCTGTTAATATTACTAGAGCATTTCTGTTAGTATTACTAGGGCATTTCTGTTAATATTACTAGAGCATTTCTGTTAGTATTACTAGGGTATTTCTGTTAGTATTACTAGGGTATTTCTGTTAGTATTACTAGGGCATTTCTGTTAGTATTACTAGGGCATTTCTGTTAGTATTACTAGAGCATTTCTGTTAGTATTACTAGAGCATTTCTGTTAGTATTTCTAGAGCATTTCTGTTAGTATTACTAGGGGATTTCTTTTAGTATTACTAGAGCATTTCTGTTAGTATTACTAGAGCATTTCTGTTGGTATTACTAGAGCATTTCTGTTAGTATTACTAGGGCATTTCTGTTAGTATTACTAGGGCATTTCTGTTAGTATTACTAGAGCATTTCTGTTAGTATTACTAGAGCATTTCTGTTAATATTACTAGAGCATTTCTGTTAGTATTACTAGGGCATTTCTGTTAATATTACTAGAGCATTTCTGTTAATATTACTAGAGCATTTCTGTTAGTATTACTAGGGCATTTCTGTTAATATTACTAGAGCATTTCTGTTAGTATTACGAGGGTATTTCTGTTAGTATTACTAGGGTATTTCTGTTAGTATTACTAGGGCATTTCTGTTAGTATTACTAGGGCATTTCTGTTAGTATTACTAGAGCATTTCTGTTAGTATTACTAGAGCATTTCTGTTAGTATTTCTAGAGCATTTCTGTTAGTATTACTAGGGGATTTCTTTTAGTATTACTAGAGCATTTCTGTTAGTATTACTAGAGCATTTCTGTTAGTATTACTAGAGCATTTCTGTTAGTATTACTAGGGCATTTCTGTTAGTATTACTAGGGCATTTCTGTTAGTATTACTAGGGCATTTCTGTTAGTATTACTAGGGCATTTCTGTTAGTATTACTAGAGCATTTCTGTTAGTATTACTAGGGCATTTCTGTTAGTATTACTAGGGCATTTCTGTTAGTATTACTAGGGCATTTCTGTTAGTATTACTAGGGCATTTCTGTTAGTATTACTAGGGCATTTCTGTTAGTATTACTAGGGCATTTCTGTTAGTATTACTAGGGCATTTCTGTTAGTATTACTAGGGCATTTCTGTTAGTATTACTAGGGCATTTCTGTTAGTATTACTAGGGCATTTCTGTTAGTATTACTAGGGCATTTCTGTTAGTATTACTAGGGCATTTCTGTTAGTATTACTAGAGTATTTCTGTTAATATCATTAGAGCATTTCTGTGAATGTTGCCATATCGTTTCTGTGAAAGTTACCATATCATTTCTCTGAATATTACTAGAGCATTTTTGTTAATATTACTAGAGCGCTTCTGTTAATATTACTAGAGCATTTCTGTTAGTATTGCTAGAGCATTTCTGTTTATATTACTACAGCATTTCTGTGAATATTACTAGAGCGTTTCTGTGAATGTTACCATATCATTTCTGTGAATGTTACCATATTCCAGTTGAAACGGAAGCAAAGAATTGTAGGAAGAAATTCAAGAAACCCTGGATGACACCAGGAATTTTAAAATCTTGTAAGAAAAAAATTATTATATGTAAAGTGTCTAAATGTACCGAGTCAGAAAAATAAGAAAACCTTCATTGACTATAGGAATAAGTTCAACACAATGAGAATAAACGCAGAACGTAACTATTATACGACTGAATTCCATAAACATCATAACGATTTAAAGGCTACTTGGAAATTACTTAGCGCAGCAATATTAATCGAAGATAATAAAATTAATAAAATTACTTTGAAAATTAACGGATTCCTGATGGTAGACCCAGGAATAGTTGCAAATTATTTTAATAACTATTTTGTTACTATAGCCAGTGATCTAGCTAATAAAATGCAAGAATCTCCAGGCCCCTTTCAAATATACCTACCGCCATCTAGACTAAACTCTATGGGTTTGACGTTGACCTCTCCTGGTGAGCTTTTGAAAATTGGTAGTATTCTGGAAAAATACCCACACAAGAGGTCTAGACGATATCGACCCTTATATTGCCACCCCAAACTTATATTTTATAACAAAACCACTAACAGCAATCATAAATTGTTCCCTCTTAAATGGAGTAGTTCCCCACAAGATAAAAATGGCAAAAGTAGTTCCAATTTTCAAAAAAGGTGAAACTGACAACCCAGCTAATTATAGACCTATTTCGGTACTTCCCTATTTTGCCAAATATTTTCAGAAAATAGTTTATGATAGACTCAGTAATTATGTCAATAGCCTTGACCAAATACATCACTCTCAACACGGTTTTCAAGCTGGTCATTCCAACCATATGGCCCTAATTGACTTGGAGGACAGAAACACGAGAGCTATCGTTGCCAATGAATTCTCCGTGGGTATTTTCATTGATTTAGCGAAGGCCTTCGACACCGTCAACCACTCGATCTTTTTTTTTAAATTGAAAACTATGGAGTTAGAGGCCCAATTTTAAAATAGTTCTACAGCTATTTCCAGGACCGTACCCAAAAAGTGTTATGTAATGGTATGCTCTCGGAATCTCGCTCAATCTTGTTTAAGGTCCCCCAGGGTTCAAATCTAGGCCCCCTATTTTTTCTGTTATATATAAATGATCTGGCTACTACATCAAAAATTCTTTATTTTATATTATTTGCCGATGATACCAACATTTTTTTACTCACCATTCTTGGCAAATTCTAATGGAAACCATTAACTCAGAACTAAAACTCGTCAATAACTGGTTTTCGGCAAACCGGTTAACTCTCAACGTCGATAAAACTAATTTTATTATCTTTAAATCCCACAGGAAAATTTCACCTATTGCCCAAGTAAAGTCTACTAAATTCCTGCGTGTGATCGTTGATAGGCATCTTTCCTGGAGAGAGCATATTAATTTCATAGCGCAAAAACTTGCGAAAAACAAAAGAATTATTAATAGGATTTCACACCTACTTCCGGAAGCTATTAGGTTAAACCTATATTATTCCTTAATCCTACCATATTTAAGTTATTGCAATATGGTCTGGGCTTCCACTTATGACTCCCGACTTAGTAAATTAGTAACCCTACAAAAAAGGCAGTTAGAATGATCGCGGGTGTTCCTATAGGCTCCCACACCAGTCCTATTTTTAAAAGCCCTAACCTATTAGACATAAAGCAACTTAGAACGGTGCAATTGGGAGATTCCTCTACCGGTTCGAACACAACATTCTACCTCCATCATTTCAGAATTATTTTACAGTCGGATCTCACCTATAATACTAGGAATGCTGACACCTACCGATCTTCCAGAGCTCGTACTAATATACGTGTGATTAGTGTAAAATTCTATGGGCCTCAACTATGGAAAACAATACCTTCTGATATCCGTCTCTCGTCGAATATCTTCCTATTTAAAACTCGCTTAACATCGTTCCTATTGAACACCGTCTGTAATGATACATAGCATAAGCATTGGATATCATATAAAGGATGACCTGAAGGCGCTTTGGGGCACAAGTCGGCGTGTGGGCCTTCTCTTACTTTTACACTTCTACATCTTTCTCTTTGTTCTGTTTATCTCACGACTCTTTCTTTTTTCAGCCACCGATCTAGCGATGCATGTTAATTAAGATTAGTTAAGTAGCATAGTTATTACTGTTTCTTTTTTCCATTTTTGGGTTTGTTTGTTTTTTCCTTCCTCGAAGGTATATTATCGGTGTGCCTCCTATTTGTTTGGTGAGCACTAGCCGGCGCTATATTTGTATCTTTTTTTCCAGAAGGTGTAACCGAGGCTTCCCTATGACGACAGTCTTACAAGCAAAGTTCAAGTGCCAAGTAGGTGTCCCTACCTAGCGGGAAAACTTTTCCCTTTAGGGTCACCTTCTGCCTCCAGTGACGTGAAATACAAACAATTCTTGTTTACAAGTTCTGTGTGTCATAACGTTTTGGATGCATTAAAAGATTTTTGATTTGATTTGATTTTGATATAATTTCTCTGAATATTACTAGAGCATTTCTGTTAATATTATTAGAGCATTTCTGTTAGTATTACTAGAGCATTTCTGTTAATATTTCTAGAGCATTTCTGTAATATTATTAGAGCATTTCTGTGAATGGTACCATATCATTTCTCTGAATATTACTAGAGCATTTCTGTTAATATTACTAGAGCATTTCTGTTAATATTATTACAGCATTTCTGTTAATATTACTAGTGCATTTCTGTTAATATTACTAGAGAATTTCTGTTAATATTACTAGAGCATTTCTGTTAATATTACAAGAGAATTTCTGTTAATATTACTAGAATTTTTCTTTGAATATTACTAGAGCATTTCTGTGATTCTTACCATATCATTTCTTTGAATATTATAAGATTTTCTCTGTGAGTGTTACCTATTCATTTCTGTGAATATTTCTAGAGTATTTCTATGAATGTTACCATATCATTTCTGTGAATATTACTAGAGCATTTCTGAGATTGTTACCATATCAATTCTGTGAATATTACTGGAGCATTTCTGTGAATGTTCCATATCATTTCTGTGAATATTACTAGAGGATTTCTGTGAATATTACTGGAGCATTTCTGTGAATATTACTAGAGCATTTCTGTGAATATTACTAGAGCATTTATGTTAATATTACTAGAGCATTTCTGTTAATATTACTAGAATTTTCTTTGAATATTACTAGAGCATTTCTGTGATTGTTACCATATCATTTCTTTGAATATTAGTCGATTTTTTCCTTGAACGTTACCTAATCATTTCTGTTAATATTTCTAGAGTATTTCTGTGAATGTTACCATGTCGTTTCTGTGAATATTACTAGAGCACTTCTGTGAGTGTTAACATATCATTTCTGTGAATATTACTAGAGGATTTCTGTGAATATTACTAGAGCAATTCTATGAATTATGCTAGAGCATTTCTGTGAATATAGCTAGAGCATGTCTGTGAATACGCTAGGGACCTATTTAAGTACTTAGTTTAGCGATTAACGTTTCTGGTTGCGAGCTGAAGAGATGTTCCCCCAGACACTTTCTTAGCTGGTGTCTGGTACAGACTTCCTTCATTGCAGGAGTGGGGTAATTAGTTGTCACTACAGTTAGGGTGTGGCAGGAGACTATTTAGCCTTCCTTTAAATTCCCAGAAATTTCCCTAAGCAACACCCAGGGATGCCAACCTGCAATGACGATAAGCCACCCTTTCCCCACAATAGAGAGGTAGCTTATGTCACCCCAACTAACTTCTGCTTATTTTTTAATGACAATGCTTTTCTTGTTTCTCTGTCTCTTGTTTCCCTGTCTCATTTTCAAACATTCACAGAGAATCATTTTATGGGAACGAACATGAACTTAGCGAACAACATAATTTTGTCGGAGTTGAGTCTATGGCGATTGGATATCGTCAAACCACCTCCGGTTGAAGTCCGAGAAACCTCAGTTCCTCTGAAGCGGTAGCAACGGGCGCATTTTTGAAGTCCATTTGATGTGTTCAGCATTGCATCCAAGTGGACTGTTTCCTCACTACTTTGTATTGTATTGTATTGTATTGTATTGTATCTATAAATTTATAAAGCGCTTCTCGCCGAATGACTTTTCAGCACAGAAGCCCCGGGGAAACAGAAATGTCATTAGGGAACGCGAAACCGATTAGGAAAAGCCAGTCAATAGTTCGGCCCTGAGGACAGAGGGAAGGTCATTACAGATTGTGGGACCCACTACAGCAAACGCCCGATGCTGGGCCAAGGCAGTTTTAGCCCTTGGAACAAAAAGATCAAGCCGATTTACAGAGCGCAATGAGCGAGAAGAAGATGCAGATAGCGGGTTTTCGCAGATAGTTC
Organism: Allolobophora icterica; assembly: GCA_963556255.1. NCBI lineage: Eukaryota > Metazoa > Annelida > Clitellata > Crassiclitellata > Lumbricidae > Allolobophora > Allolobophora icterica. Next base: position 30,697,632 of record OY744617.1, read on the forward strand.
GAGAGATATTTCGAGGCAGTAGGCTGCTGAGATTTAGAGACAAGGAAGAGGATCTTATAAAGGATACGCGCGGCATATAGGGAGCCAGTGCAGGACATCAAGCATGTAAGTAGAGATATGGGGCAAAGCGGGGGAGTCGAGCGATGAGCCTAGAGGAAGCATTTAGAGCAGATTTAAGAGGGAGAGACGCTGCTCAGGGAGTTTCGGGTGTGACCTTGAACCAGGAATTGAACGTAACAGAGTATTTGAAGTGTGCACTCGAACGTGCTTCTGCCATCTTCATCGTATTCGCAGAGTACACTGCTCGCTTACAACTTAAGCCGCAACGACCCTGATTCACGCATCCATGAGCACCTAATGTAGACGGTGGGACGTCTATCCCCTAAGTCATTGGAGCAACGTCCCTTTCCCCCCTCTTTTTCCCCCTCCCCGTTTCTACCCCCCCCCCAAATGGTGGCACAAACACTGATAGATCTTCCCCACATTTCTTGGATGGAGCATTTGCTCCAAGGTTTCTACGGTGTAGACGCCCCTGGGTAGACCACGACAATACCACTTATGCAGGCCGTTATTACCTCGAATTAATCAGCTACAACCGGTTCTTTGAACCTGAAGGATCCGTTGATCGGCGATATATATCTTGCCTAGTGTTTGGCATACATCCAGTTTCAGATGGGAGAAAGTTCGCTTGTCACCTAGGCAGACAATGTTTATGTTGCTGGACTGTCGACTGAGATATCGGGGTTCAAATCCGCGCCAGCGCAGAAATATGTTTCAAAATTTCTGACTCACTTGCTCCACCTAGCCAACTCAGCGATAATGGGTACATTGACCGTGCACTGTCAGTGGAAGGATTAGCTGGCGAGGGAGAGGACTGATCACTAGCCGTCATATGCCGAAACTATGAAAATGAAGTCGCTAATCATTCGTGTCCGTGGCTGCTTCTTTCTTCATATTCTTGCCTTCTTCTTCATCTTCACCTTCGTGTATTTCTTATCTTAATCATCATCATCATCATCATCATCATCATCATCATCATCATCATCATCATCATCATCATCATCATCATCATCATCATCATCATCATCATCATCATCATCATCATCATCATCATCATCATCATCATCATTATCATCATATTCATCATCGTCATCTTCTTCTTCTCTTTCATCATCATCTTCATGTTCATCTCCTTCTCTTGTTGTTCTTCGTCTTCGTGTCCTTTTGCTTGTTCTTCTTGTCGTCATCATCATCATCATCATCATCATCATCATCATCATCATCATCATCATCATCATCATCATCATCATCATCATCATCATCATCATCATCATCATCATCATCATCATCGTCATCGTCATCATCATCTTCTTGTTCTTCTTGTTTTCATCATCATCATCATCACCATCTTCTTCTTCTTCTTTCTTCTTCTTCTGCTTAGCATACGCCATGAGCCAAATGATTAATTCCAGTCATCTCTTCTATTCAAAAACAGATGTCATGGCCTCCGTGATGCATCGTCGTAGAGTTTACCGAACAGGCGGTCCTGTCCATTTAAGTAAACCCCGAGAATAACATGAAGAATTTGCAATTTCATCTTTGTTTACCTCGGCATTTCAATTTGGCAAATAAAAGAACTTACCAGCCAGCCGTCTTTTCTATGTCCGATGATCCCGCTTTGACAGTATAAATAAATTATTCTATTGCATCCCGGGGCGACACTGGCGTTATTATTATTTTTATTATTATTACTATTATTATCATCATCATCATCATCATCATCATCATCATCATCATCATCATCATCATCATCATCATCTTCATTATCATCATTATTATGAAGAATCTATCATTGTTATTGTTGAACTCAGACAGCGGTGGCACTGTCCTGGAGAGGCACTTTCGACCCCCACGAGATTATTGTTATTATAATTATTATTATTATTATTATTATTATTATTATTATTATTATTATTATTATTATTATTATTATTAGTAGTAGTAGTAGTAGTAGTAGTAGTAGTAGTAGTAGTAGTAGTAGTAGAAGAAGTAGTAGTAGTAGTAGAAGAAGTAGTAGTAGTAGTAGTAGTAGAGTAGTAGTAGTACTTAGTAGTAGTAGTTGTAGTAGTAGTAGTAGTAGTAGTAGTAGTAGCAGCAGCAGCAGCAGCAGCAGCAGCAGCAGCAGTAGTAGTAGCAGTATATTTCCGAGGAACTGTTGTTGATATTATTATCTTTATGCATTTAATAAGCGCCACTTTCTAATGACCAAGCATCAATCGATGGCGCTGATCAACTGTAGGTGAAGGACTGATGTATCTACGTGTGGTGGTGGGTATCTTGACAATACGATACATCGTAACAAGAAATCGCAATAAACAAACGTAATGATATAATATTGTCATGCGTAAGATAATGTCCATTCAACATGGCATGCGTTCTTCTAAGAGCGGATAATCGCAGTATGCTTCACAGAGTGTCTTTCAAGTAAATGTAACATAATCTCAAATATATATATATAGCGCCGTTTCGCAAAGCATCTAAGAGGCACCCGATTGCGTATCATGAGCGTTACGAGGGATTCCTCTACCCAATTGTTTGCGGATTCAAAGACTTCTACGCTTAACTGTTTCGGTTCAATGAATCAATTGTTATGCGTTTCAGTTCAATAAAGCAATTGTTTTCTGTATCGGTTAAAACAATCAATTGTTTCCTGTTTTGCTTCAATCTGTTCAATCAAACAATTCGGTTCATCTGTTCCTCCGCAGACATAGGTTGCTGACAATTGTGGTGGGTCACGTGTTCAGGCGATAGTAGTGACACCTATCTGCGTCTTTTGAACTGCAGGCAATAGTCTAAGTTTCTCGAGTCCTGGTTGAGGTTCCATGTAACGAGAGGAACGTTCAGAAAGCGAGCTTAGACGATGTTGATTGAAGGTCGGCTCAGAGGTGCTTTCCCTTTTCTGGCCCGCTTGTAACGGGTGAAAACTTGAGGAATTCTGTCTCTTACTTTGTCACGGAGAGATGGTGAAGACTGCGAAGGGAACTGTATACACATTTGACTCTGGGTATAATAATTCGAGTCTTCCACAAGCAATCAGACTACTCCAAACTTCTCAATAATTCTGCATGGAAAGATTGCGATGACTGCAGACTACGTTGACCTGTGTCCATGTAGAGAGCCGCACGTGGTATGGTTCTTTTGGAACTTTCCATCTATCAGAATGTTCAAAGGTTGTCATAATTCTTCGTGGCCAGATTGTGGCGGTGTCCAAATAGGTAGTTGATTGTAATACGATTAATCTTGAAGTACAGTGTGACAGAATGCTCAAAACTCACAATGCTTCATCAAGGAGAGATTGTGTTAACTGCAGACTGCGTTGGTGGAGCTGAGTCCATGTATAGGGAGTTGAATATAACACGGTTCCTTTCCAGAAGGTTAGATAGCTCAAAACGTTCCATGCTGCGTCACGGAGAGATTGTGATGACTACAGGCAAGCCGTGTGCGTGCAGGGAGTTCAATGTAATGCGGTCCCTTTGGAAAGTTCCAGATGCTAGATTGAGTGGAGTCAGCGACAGAGCAAGCGCTTAGTGTCGTCTCTGAAGTTCTTATTCATGAACGAGTAGATAACCGGATTGGCGACGTTGTTGGCGAAGTACATATAGAAGATCGTCATGTTGTACGGGATCAGTTGCAACGCCATGAGAAACGCCGGCAGGAACGTAACAACGAAGACAACAGTCACAACGAACAACATGGCGGCCGTCTTCAGATTCGCCATCCGGTTCAGATCTCGTTTCGTTGCGATCGAGATGGACGCTCGCGCCTGATCCCTCTCGTCCCGCCCGCGTACCTTTCCCGGTTTTCCGCCCCCGTTGCGCTGAGCCTCCGTCGCGCCCTCCACCTCGACCGTCGTAAAGAGGGTGTCCTCCCCGTCGGGGCAGCACTGGCGGCGACAAGGGCCCGTCGCGAGTACGAGGGACAGACTCTTGCTCTTGGCGTTCTGTCGTCGGGTGCGCCTGGCGAGCACAGAGCGGTAGATGAGTACGTAGAGCACGGCTACGACGATCAGACAGAGTAGGTAGAGGGCCGTATAGCACTTCTGAAATGTATACTGGAACTTGGTACTGACGACAAGCTCGTTCGGCGCACAGGAACCGGTGTAGACAGCCAACACGTACCTACATTTGAGATATAACAAACAGAATAAAAATATGAAAATGAATAATGTTAAAAAATGCGAAAATGCATAACATAACATAACATTTTATTGGTCCAAGTAACAGCGAAAAAGAAAGAAAATGTTAGTGTATCAACCGATACTAATTACGTAATGCTATAACATGTATCAATAACATACATAGATATATGCTGAAGTGAAGTAAGTTTGGTTCATGGTACACAATGCGAGACCCAAAAGGGCATACGTCCCGCTAGTTATGGCCCCAAATGAATAAATTATAATATTTTAAATTACGAAAATGAATAATATCAAAATGTGAAGTTAAATAAGAAAACTATTTCGGTACAGACAGCTCAGGAAACATTTGTAAGCATCTTAACAGGCGCGTCTTTTGACGACAGCTCTTTTACTTTTAAAGGCGCAAAATGAATCTACCAGCGAGTCAACTACCTGTCGGTATAGCTGTCCACTTCCGGTCCTTCGGAGTACCTTCCGAAAACCGGGTAGGAGCTCGTGTCCGCCTCGAAGTCACCGTAGACGGCGTCGAAGGAAATACCATCGGTCGATAGACGCTGGAACTCGGCGGACGATAGGGAGCTGTTACCATTCTCGATCAACGAGTTATCCTGGAGGGTATAGACGCCGTACATCAGTGACACGCAGACCCCGATCGCCGCAGCGAGGATGGCGAGAACGGCGACTGCCAGCTTCGCCCTGATGACGGTCATCGCGTGGAGGAACGGATGACAGATGCAGAAGTAGCGGTCGACCGCGATTGCGACCATGATGAACGCCGAGAAGGGGATGTTCGAGGTGATGAGGAACTGGTAGAGCTTGCAGACGAAGTCCGACTCGACCTCGAAGTCGACGTACTCCATGTAGATCGTGTAGGGTATGACGACGAGGCAGGTGACGAAGTCGACCAGGGCGAGGACGAGGATGAACAGCGTCGAAACGAGCTTGTCCTTCTTCTGCGAGAAGACGTACATGACGAGGGCGTTGCCCGCTGTACCGGTGAGGCTGAGGAGGATGAGGATTGCCATGACGACGTATAGCTCGGCCCGGCCGGTCGTCTCAACAGAAGTGATGCTGTCGAATGCTGCTACGGAAGCTGATGTCCAGGTGTTGTAACCCTCGCCGACCCCTCCTCTTCCTTCTCCGCCACCATCTCCACCAGATTCCATGTCATTTCCTCCAGTGATGTTCATGTTCACCTGCAAGGAGATCAAGAACAATAATACACATGTATACACAAGCAGCCTGCAAGGCGCCCATCTGTCCTACTGCTCATTTTACAGTCGACCCTAGGGAGTGTAGGGAGTGAAAAGGCTGAGTCAACCTTTAGGGGGCTAGCGGGTATCGAACCCCCGTCCTTCGGATCTTCATGCCAGCGTGTTACCATTCAACCATCTCCCTGCCTCAGTTATTGACGATTAAGGAACACTAAGAATAGTATTGATGATTGAGCAACACCAAAAGGTATCGATTAGGAACACTAAAAAGTATTGATAATTAAGAAACATTAAAAAAGTATCAATGATTAAGGGACACTAAAAGTAGTATTGATGATTAAGGAACAATAAACACTAAACACAAAATCGTATTGTGATCCTTAAGTGTTTAGGGAACACTAAAGTGTTCTTAGGTGTTTAGGGAACACTAAAATGTATTGAGGATTAAGGAACACTGAAAATTGTATTGATGACTGAGGGATAGTATTAATGATTAAGGGATAGTAATGATGATTAAGAAACACTAGACACAAACTAGTATTGATTAGAGAACAACAAAAAAGTATTGATGATTAAGGAACAGTAAACATAGTATTGATTATTACGGATCACTAAAAATAGTATTGATGATTAAGAATAACTAAATATAGCCTATATATAAACCCACTTCCATGTACCAAAACAAGCAAGGAATATTTTTATATCGCCTGAAGGAATGCTGCGGAGCGACAGCAAACGAAAGCGCTCATCAGATCAGTAACGCAGTTAACCTGTGCAGAGGATCTACACAGGCTGTCGAAAACCCTAGACGAATCAAATTGGTTCCGGTGTTTTATGTGCGGTAAAAAGTTTCCTCGCTCCCCGCGCAATACAGGTGTTTTCTAACATAGCAGTCTCCGTTTTTTTCTTTATCGCTGGAGTGCGTCACGATGACGTCAATAAAGCGACGTCATCGACTTGCAGACGTTCTCGCCAAGTCCCACTTCAGACGCGGGGAAATCTGTCGATGTATTAACATCGTCCGCGGTTGAGCGGAACTTCGAACGCTGTTTATCGTCAGAGAGAACGGTTAGACGTGCGTACATCTGGTCTCGACCCGAACGTGGTATCGGCGGGTCGAGTGTTTACGAGACAACATGTAAGCGCTTGATGGAAATATTAATCAGCGGACGTTTAGGAATTCGGACTGGTCTCGACGGAACGGCGAGTCCACCACGTAAGAACTCGTCGAAATTACCATTGCGATGGTTATTGCTATGCTAATCGAAAATTCACCAGATCTGTTGACTCTCTCTCCCCCGGTGTGTTGCGCATCGCTAAGCAACGGTAGACCACGCCACGCTACGCTAGACTACAAAACGCCAGCACTGCTACACCTACGACTACACTCGACCGACATTGAATTACACTACATCAGAGCTTATCAGACTTCTAATGCTGCGGATCGGTAATTGTTGCAGCAGCCTTACCGTGGACCGGTGCTATTCTCACTGCTGCATGTTTAAAACTGTTTATTATGTATGAAACATTGTGTCGTATTCTCATTTCCTGCGTTTTACATTGTAAACAATTTAGTATTTTTTAGTAGGCCTACGATCAAAATTCTGATTCCATTAATTTTACCATTCGACGGTCCGTTAAACAATCTCTCGCGGACTAGTACCGGACCGCGGACCAGTACCGGACCGCGGACCACAGTTTGAGTAGGACTGGCCTACACCACACAGCACTATAGAGTAGGCTACATTTCACTACATTTTACTCAACACTCGACTAGACTACGCGACATTTAGCTAAACAACATTAGCTACCTCGCTTTACACTATGTTGCATCATAACACACCACAATTACTACAATTACTACAAAACTTTGCAGTAATACACTCTACTACAATATCTACGCCACGCTACAATAGGCTAGCCTAATCTCGTCTCAAATGACAGCATACATTTCACATTATATCACATTAAATCACATTAAATCTTCACATTAAATCACATTATATCACATACTTAAAATACCATATCTTGTTTCGCTAATTAATCAGATCTCTGTTCCTCCCGGAACGGTTGTGTAAATACAATTAATTGCAACGTGACATTTACACAGCGCCACGAAAAGCCAATTCAAAGACGCAGCACACAAGTCTTAATTACTTCGCTGACATGAGCTTACCCATGACATCCTAGACACACTCCGCGCTCGTCCGGAAAAGACTTCCGGAAAAACAGCCTCCTCTGAACCCCTCCGCGTGTCCACATTTGTCATTACCCTCCCCGTCCGCCTTTCCGGACGTTTGCACTCCAACGGAATATTAAAGCATAGAGTAATCTACAATGTTGGTCGCAAAAGGGCAAACTGAAGAACGAGGGTGGGGTAACATGATACTGTTGCATCGAGAAAAGGGATTCTAATTGGATGCAATACAGCGCATGCTGTCTGCCATCTATCAGCTCCTCTGCCTACTCTATCTGGTCTCTGGCTTTCCCACTTAGGCCTCTGGACAACCCCTCTGACATGACACAGCGCTGGTGAATAAGCTGGTGCCCTACGCTTAGCCTTAGAGTAGCGCTTTAGAAATATCAGAAGTTTACGAATACGAGTACGATTACAAAGTTGGCGTTTGAGGCATGGACTGCATGTATTGAAAGCATGGCAAGCATGGTACCAAGATCGAATCCCTTAGCCCTCCATAAGGTTTACTCAGCCTTCTACTCGCTAGATGGCGGCGGTAGTTAAGTGAGTGTTAGGCCGTGATTGGCGCCCTGCTTGGTTGCCGTTAAAAAACAATTGTATTGGACTCCTGTAAAACTGTTATCATGTGCTTCTACTATATACATGTATGTAAGGCGCCCTGCGTGGCTGCCGTTTCTACTATATGTATGTTCACTGTACAGCGCAGTGCGGTTAGCAGGCGCTTAATTAAAGAAAATATATTATTATATTATAAAAGTACCAAATTCAGATGTGGACGTCACACATTGGACGTCACACATTGGAGATATTGTTTGACATTTATTGGTCCTCGCGTTTGAAACTCTTTATCAGACGAAATCTGGTATGAAATTAGTTACTATATGTTCTCAAAATACAGCTGAGAAGGTCGCAGTTATTAAAACGCTGAGCAGGTGATGAGTGAAGTACTTATTGCACCTGCTTTGAGTACCATACATACATATTTACATACTAACATAAATTAATACCTACATGAATGTATAATTATGTATATTATGTAGTATCAGGTAAACACTTTCAGCACACGGACTGTCGATAAGCTTATCGTGCTTATGCTTATGTCGATCATGCTTATCGTGGTATATAAAGTGTAAGCATAAGTGAGCATCACTAAATATATAGAGTTTGAGTCGGCTTATATGTGTATGTATATGTGTATTTTGGGGACTTTGTGCTGGAAAGTCTTGTTCAGCGACATTCGAGACTTCTCCTGCGTCACTACAGCCGCACATTGATCTCTCTCAGTGTCGCCGATTCGAGCCGGAGCATCTGGTCGTCGAGGGTCC